>SNQJ01S0038289.1:6955-48619 GCA_010110895.2 Picea sitchensis | reverse complement strand
CTTGAATTGATTTATCCCTTGATTCATTGTATATATTCTATGTCAGTCAACCTTCTTTCATGAGATCCACTTCACTTGGCTTGATTTATGGAGGTTTGTTGTTCTTGAGTGATGAGTCATCCACTTATTAAGTTCACATGTGTGACTATTGAGAGGTTGACTTACATATATTTTGATCTTGACCATGCAGAAGATCCTAGACATGCCATTTTAAGGGTTCATTGCACATATTTTGAGGGTGGTTACAATTTGGAGCTTGAGATTGGAGGACTTGTTTCATTGTTCTCTATGTCTTAGTGTCGAGTAGTCCATCTCTTAATGCCTCTTTACACTCTTTTTCATTATGAGGAGGAGGATGTCCACTTCAGGAGGTTACCTTGAATGTTTTCCCATGCTATTTTGGCGTGGATGTCCACTATGGAGGATATTCACTTTTTCTTCTACCTTGATTGGTGTGGTTTCTACCTCAGGATGTTGACATGTGCCACATGTAGCCTTCATTGTACACTTTTCATTACATTTCATGGGATGACCTAGCCTTAGAGGCCACATTGTCGCTTGAGTTAGTTGATTGGCACACATANCTACCTTGATTGGTGTGGTTTCTACCTCAGGATGTTGACATGTGCCACATGTAGCCTTCATTGTACACTTTTCATTACATTTCATGGGATGACCTAGCCTTAGAGGCCACATTGTCGCTTGAGTTAGTTGATTGGCACACATAATGAGGATCTAGTTTGTGGATTAATTTGATTTGAGAAGACTTGGCAAGTCATTTGGAATGATGCTTGGTTAAACCTTCATCTAAAGGAGGTGCCCTACCTTCTAGCTCTATTTTTTGGAGGTTGTTGTATAACCAAATATGTTATCTTATTATTGTTGACTTGTCTCATGGAGTTGGCTACTTATTGTGTTGTTTTCCCTGGATATTTTATTGTACCTTCTTGGAAAAACTATGGATCTCAATAACTCATTGCTACTTTTAGTATGGAAGTTATCGAAAGGGTTATTTTATTGTTATTTTTTGGAGGAGTAATAGATCTAGGAAAATAAATACCTTTTTTATTGTCGACGAGATACAGTTGAAACTTGTATAAGAGTTTGCTCTCTCCATTTGTAAGGTGTGAGTTGAAAGTGCTCTTAAGCTTTGGAATAAAACTGCTCTTCATTTTCTAAGCTATTGTGGGATGGTTATGCTTCTTTTTTGGATGTGTGGTAGATGCTTTTGGTGCATATTGGTGATTTTATTGCATGTCTTTTTTTAAAAGATGGACATAGTAGTTTATTGATTCAATGTTGTAGGAAACATAGAGATCAAAGTGATTTTATGTGGGGAGGAATAGGGTTGCACTCATCTCATTGTGGTGGGGAACTGATGCATCCATCTCAGTTGAGATACATAGATTTGCGACATCTGTTGTGTGGTGGGAAAATAGTATCCCAATTGAAAAGGTAGACTGAAATTCAAAGGCACGACAATTTCCTTGAAAAAGTATTCCATCCCGATTGAAAAATAAAGCATAGTCGTGTTGCCCATCGTCGGTAAGCAGTCGATCTTGTGCGCATCCAACATAGCTATTGTCAAAGTTGACTCAAGGATCCATATAAGAGTAGTCTTGATACGTTGGAAGAGGTTAATTACCCCTTGACTTCTTTGTTACTTTGTTCTAGAGAAAAAAATATTATGCCCTAGATGTCTTTATAGTGAATGGATAGTTTGGAACTTTTAGGAAAATCCACCTTTATGTTGTTTTGAAAAAGGATCCCATAGAAATACCCTTTCCTTCCTATAATTTATGATATTTGCTCACCAAATTTAAGGTCGTTTTTAGCTCGAAATTTTCCGCCCAACCAACTCCTAATTTTTTCATAGAATTTCCCTCTAAAGTTGCATGCTTGACCCCATAGCCCAAACGAAATAAGGCTCTGGTCTTCCCTTTCAACCACCACAAAAAATTCCAAATCTTAATTCTATTTTTTTAAGCTCCTTCACCCTATTTGTCTATGACGTCTTGAGCTTAGTTAACCCTAGGGATTCCACACTATACTAGAGCTCATCTGGTCTAAAGAGAGAGAGAATGCTACCGAGGTAACAATGGGTAGCTTGTCTAAGTCACCCATGGGGTCTCACAACTTGTGCTTCGATATTTTTACATAAATTGAGAACCTAATAGGTAACATTGAGCATAATTTCATTGTAGGAGGAACCATCCCAACAACAATGTGCATTGAATATTTGCATTCATTGATTGTTTTCGATGTATAGAGAGATTAATTATTGAATGAAATAATTTTAAATTGTTCTGTTGTTGCAGAAAAAAAAAAAATGGAACCCATTCAACACATAAGACGTGACGATATGGTAGAAAAGGGTTGATTGCAAAGTTTGTGAGTAGTTAATGTGTTTTCCTTACTTAAGATTTCATATTTATTGTGATGTATATATTTTAGTTGATTCATAATCATACATGGATTTTTTCTAATAGGTGCTAACATACAAAGAAGAGCCATATGAACATTTGATTGGCATTGGATTACGTATGGGTTGTGAGTATATGTCAGAGTATCAAGGGCTAATTGAACAATTTGTAAGTAGTTTTGTTGTCTTACTTCCCTTTGTGGTGGTAGGTGTGGGGGGGATTGTCATGAATCCTCGGGGAACATTGAGAATATATTTCACTTGGGGACTAGTTAATGCAACCAACAATAAGGCAGAAGCCTATGCCTTGTGGCAAGGACTCACAATAGGCAAGGGAATGGGAGTGAATTCTCTCTCTACCATTGGTTATTCTAAAATCATTATCAAGCATTTGGTTTTTAATTATGAACCAGGGGATCATTCTCTATCCTCCATCCTGGATAGAAGAAAATTAGAAGTAAGGTTTCTTGCCTCCATCTCCTTTTTCCATGATTTGCAGGATCTCAATGTTAAGGCAGATGGTTGGGCCAACAAGGGAGCCAAGTAAAAATGAAAGAATTAATTGTTAATGGGGCTCTAACTCATCATCCTATACCTTAATTAAATGACGTGTTGCAAGGATTTATTAAGACACATGGAAAATCACATGACTAGGCATGTCATTGTTGTAGTTTGGTACAAGGTGCATTGGCATGCATTAACCTACCATATGATTGGTGTTACGAAGGAATGGGTGATTAATTGTTGCAGCGTTTACTTCTACTTGATCTTCAACCCTCAATGTTTTCTCTTCATATTCACTATGGGATAATAGATAATAAAAAAAAATATGTTGTTTTACTTCCCTTATTTTATAATTAATGGGACAACAATAAACCTTTAATTATATATATGCTTTGTCACGACGTATAAAAATCGCAAGAAACAAAGTATGGAGTTGAGCCAATGGAAGATATATTAAGAGATGGCATGAGGAATGGCTTCAAAAGAATGCATATTTTTTATGAAGCAATCATTTTTGTAGTACTTTTTTTCATTTTCAAAAATAATGTATATTATACTACAAATGATGATAGATTCATTACACTTTATTTCTATATTTGTAAATGGAACATGAAGAGGTACAATGTCAAACTCAATCCAATCAACAAAAGAACCCAAATAACCCAAGTACAATACACCATGCAAGTGATGAAGGTATGAAGCATTCAATCAGGTCAAGCAATGACAATAATTCGAGCGATGAATGATGATCATTGAAATTGAATGTTACAAGTTGTATATTTTGGAATGTTTGTTTTTGAAAATCAAATAATATTTTGGAATGTTTTTTTTTTAAAATCAAATATGTTGTTTAATGTGGACATATTGTCCCAATTGGATGACGACGTGCCACCAATAACTGCAACAATTTTTTATTGATATTTTGAATATAGTGGACCTTTATGTAGTTCCATTTTGTATAATGAAGGGTTGTAAAATGAATTTCTTATTCTATTGCATCATCCACTATTGTAAAATGTTACATTGTTGATTAAATATATATGGATGATTTGCATCGTCACAATGAATAGAGGTGTAATCAGTTGATATATTTGTTTAAATTATACAGCACATTAATGCACTGATTATATCCAAACACAATAATTCAAATATACAAATAAATATTGTTATAAAAGATATTGTAACAGCCCCATTATAATCCCCAATTTAATTATTGCTTATGTGAATATAATATGTGGCTACAGCCAAGCGATGTAATATGTGAATTGTATTTCAATGTTTTAATAATAAAATGTGATGCCAACTGCTAAAGGGAACATGGACAAGCGATGGAGGCTGAATTAATCCACAAGAGAGGGAAGTGTCTAGGATAATGGCCAAGAGGGGATCAAAGGGGGAAATACCCATGTATATTAATTTAAACCATTTTTCCTAAACTCGTGTTTCGTATACGAACCTTCCCATTTTTGATTGAGTGTTCCCAAAGCCAATCATTGAATACATGTAAGAGGGTGGGTGTGAGTGGTCACATCACAGAGTTATTGGGAACGTGGGGGTTGAGTACAATCAACTTGGGGAAGAGCGTGATAAATAAAGGCAAACCACAAGAGAAGAAATTTGTATGGGTTGGGACAACAATTTTTACACGCATCAAGATTTGTGCATGGAAAAAAAGGGGAGACCAAAGAAAGAGAGTTGCGAGCAAGTGCAGTCATGGAGGAAGAACTCTGGAGTGTAATTGGAGCATAACTGGAGTGAATTGGAGCTGGAGAATTGAAGATCCAGGTTTTTAGACCTTAAGAGTGAACTCATGTGTGAGTTGCACTAAAACAACAAGTGTTTTCCGTTGGTTTGTTGATAGTTTTATTAGTAGCAAGTTCCCTTGAGTTCCCAGCAAAGAGATTCCTAGTTACCTATGCCAGAGAGACCTTGATAAATAAATGGCACATTCCTTGGGTTAAACCTGATAAGCAGATGGCACATCCCTTGGGTTATCCCTAATAAATGGATGGTACATCTCTTGGGTTATCCATGATAAATGAATGGTTCATTCCTTGGGTTAGGAAGATCAAGAGGAAGAGAGTTGGTAGAAAATTTGGGATAGTTGTAGGATAATATCAGTTGAGTTATGAATTTTAAGAGTCGTGAGTGGATTGTGAGAGACCACCTTGTTTTGTGGATTACTAGCCTCTGCTTGGGGGTGACTGGATGTTGAGATTTGGAACAATCAATCTATGGTTGTGTAGAAAGTCCGTCCCAAATAGCTAGTTGCACGATTCTTGTTTAAAGTTAAGTGTTTTTATCTTGTACTGAGTTATTTACATGTGTTGTTGATGTGCATGAACTTTGCATGAATGAGAATGACTTATACATTGTTGTAATGAACGGTTTAGTTGTATTTCATGTTGATTATTAGCATGCTTTAGATTCATTTGTTTTATGGTTATAGACTGTAGCTAAATCTGTTATAAATTTGTAGTTGTAAGCTACAGGAAATCAATTAACAGTAAAGGAATTACCTTAGTTAGCAGAAGTTTCATTTTTATGTGTATTATGCACGTAATGTTGCTTAGATGGAGGCTAGGTACATTACAAAAATGGTATCAGAGTTGATAATGAGAAATTTTTGCGTGGTGTGACCTAGCCTAGGTGGTTGGGTACGTTACAAAGTGGTATTAGAGCCCAATTTTCAACACTGAGCCTGGATGGGTTGAGTTAGCATAATGTTGAAGCAAAAACTCGTAGAGAATTAATTTATGGAGTATGTCTGCAACATGTTTATTTAAATTACTGTAATAAAATTAAGAGAAATTTCATGGGTAATGTGAATAATTGAGCCTCTTTGGAAATTTTGAAAATAATCAAATCGAAAAAATTTGGGTATTTTTTCGTAAGATAACGTCAACATGATGTGGAGGCCACATGTCAGCTGACATGGTAGAATAAAGTTGTGTACTGCCACGGTGGAAGGGACATGTTGGAAGGAATGATAGCTGGTGGGTGATGTGGAGCCACGTGGCAAGCCAACTGTCAGTCCCACAAAACCGCAGTAAGATCTTGGAATATGTCTAAGTGTTAAGTCTGCAAGTCCGTGTAGATGGAAAATTGGTTAAGTGTTGAGACTTCTCGGATGGACTTATGAAAGGAAGGATACAATATTATGAGTCTGGGAGTCCATGTAGATGGAAAAATAGTTAAGTGTTGAGACTTATCGGATGAACTTATGAAAGGAAGGATACAAGATTATGAGTCTGCGAATCTGTGTATATGGAAAAATGGTTAAGTGTTGAGACTTCTCAGACGAACTTATGAAAGGAAGGATACAATATTATGAGTCTACAAGTCCACATAGATGGAAAAATGGTTAAGTGTTGAGACTTTTCGGATGGAATTATGAATTTAAGGTTACAGTATTATGAATTCGTGAGTCTGCAAAGGAAAAATAAGCTAAGTGTTGGTGTCGGGTTCATGGAAGTTATGAAGAAGAGATATGACTAGATCAGCGATGAATCCATTAAGACAGATCAACGACAGAGACCTAATCAAGAAATGATCAGATTGTTTTTTAGTATAGCTACTATGTTGCATGTGCTAATGAATGTTCCTTCATTGTTTTGCCACCATAATTATTTTCTCAAAACTCATATTGAGGCATGATGACAATCGTTGGAAAGTTGTTTCAAAAATTAATGCATTTAAGGAATCCAACTTGGGATTTTTGCATTAATATTCTTCATAATTTAAAATGAAGAATGACTTGTAATCTAATCGACAAATATTTTGCAATATGCTTAATTCTAAAAGCAATTATTGCATTCACATTCATGGAGGATTCTCAAGGGTTTTACAGCCATGAAGAATAAATTGGAGGTTTGCATATCAGCATGGGTAATGTTGAGACTAAGTCTAATGGGAGAAGAGATGGGAAGGGGACTGTAACTATGAGAAGGCTACAAAAATAAGTGCATATCTATAGGTTTGATAATGAGAGGATCATGAAGGCTCAAGAGGAGATACTTCCAAGCCTAAATATGCTACATAAGCAAGTTAACAAGGACACTGGCACCAAGCAAGCAGCGAGTGCTAGACAAGTATCAACATCAATATCGCAGATAAAAAGAGATGATCATGGGAATGACAGGCAGTCAAGAAGCATGGGTAGATGTCATCATTCTCCAAGGCATTCCACCAGAAGAACTCATGCAAGTTCAGATCGAGGGAGCAGCCCAAGTGTGTCTTTTGTTTGGAGGTAAAGGAGAAGACCTGAGGCAGACATCTTGCAGGGAGAACTCGAGAATATTAAGCCACCAAATTTCAATGGTAAGCACAAGAAAGGAGAATATGTTGAGGCTTGGTTGTTGGAAATGAAGAAATATTTCCATCTACATGATTACCCATCCTGGGTAGAAGCTAGAATTGCCACCTACCACTTGCAAGGAAAGGAAACCATGTGGTGGGATCAACTTAAGCAAACCAATAACCTTGATGATAAAAGAATCCCATAGAGGTAGTTCAAGGAATATTTCCAAGAGAAATATTTTTTCGAGCATTACTATGAAAGAAAGATGAAAGAGTTCTTTGAACTCAAGTTGGGAACCATGACAATGGAGGAATATGAGAAGCGGTTCTTTGAATTGTTGAAGTATAGTGAGTTCATCAAGATGAGAAAGTCAAAATCCAAAGGTTTCTAGATGGTTTACCCTCTTTCTACAGTGATAAGATTCAATATGATAACCCAAAAACCTTGGAGGAAACCATAAGGAGAGCAAGACATATGTATGAGCATAGCAAAGGAAGACCCATTTTCCAAAAAGCTTGGAATAACAAGATGAAGGATAAGAAGGGTTTTAAGCCACCCCTTTTCAAGAATAATTTCCAATCAAATCAACACGGTCAAGTCACACAAATTGAACACAAGACTACAGATTCATTTGGAAAAAGGCTAAGGCAATAGTCGGTGCAATGTTGGGAATGTGGGGAATATCATCTATACAGGGATTGCCCTCACAAAGGAGAAAGAATGAGCATTGTCCACAACATTCGGGAGGTTGAAACAATGGAAGACATGGGAAAGATCATGCCAAGGATTTATGAAGCCTTGGATAACAAGCAAGCAAAGTATCAATCCCCCATGATTGAAGTGGAAGGCAAGATCAATAATAAGCCCATAACATTTTTGATTAATTCTGGAGCTAGCCATAGTTACATAAACACTAACATTGTTGAAACATTTCACTTGCAAAGAAGTAAGCATAAGAAATCTTGGCTAGTTCAGTTAGCCACAGGGGCTAAGAGGAAAATCATTGAGTTGGTAAAATATTACCTGATAGGCATGAATGGACTTAGCACAAAGGTAGATGTAAACATCATATCGTTCGGTTCATACGAATGTCAAATTGACATGGATTGGTTGGAGAAATGTCATGTTGTCCTAGACTATTACAACAAGACAATCACATGTCTTGATGAGGAAGGGAAGCAGGGAAAGATTCAAGGAATTCCAAGAGTTGTAGTTGTTAGAGAGATTTCATCTATGTAGTTGAAGAAGAGCTTTAGGAAAGGATGTCAGATGTTTGCATCCCATATGGAGGAGGCAACCAATGACAAAGTGGTAAGCATTGAAGACCATCCAGTTTTGAGGGATTTTGAAGATGTTTTTAGAGAAATTATGGGACTACCACCAAAAAGAGACATCGATTTCTCTATCAATTTGGTGTCGGGAGCTGCCCCATTGTCTAAGACGCCTTACAGAATGGGCACACCAGAACTAAAAGAGTTGCAGATGCAGCTTGAAGAAATTTTGAAGAAGGGGTATATACACCCAAGTGTGTCACCTCGGGGAGCCTCGGTTCTTTTTGTGAAGAAGAAGGATGGAACCTTAAGGTTGTGTATTGAATTCAGGCAGCTTAATAAGGTTACCAGAAAGAATAAGTATCCTTCGCCAAGAATTGATTATTTGTTTGATCAGTTGAAAAGTGAAAGAATATTTTCGAAGATTGACTTGAGATCAAACTATCATCAAGTAGGAATAAGGGAAGAAGACATAAGCAAGACAACGTTTAGAACACGATATGGGCATTATGAATACATGGTAATGCCATTTGGGCTATCAAATGCCCCAATAGTTTTTATGTGCTTGATGAATAGAGTGTTGAGGGAGTACCTGGACAAGTTTGTGATTGTGTTCCTAGATGATATAATTGTCTACTCTAAATCAGAAGAGGAGCATGAAAAACATTTAAGAATGGTTTTGCAAGTTTTAAGAGAGCATAAATTGTATGTTAAGTTAAGTAAGTGCATCTTTTACCAAAAGAAGATTCACTACTTGGGGCATATAATTTCAGCAACAAGGATATCATTTGACCCTGAGAAGATAGAGGCCATTAGAGGATGGTCAGCACCAAATAATGTGACAGAGGTAAGATCATTCATGAGTCTTTCCGATTATTACCATAGATTCATAAAAGGGTTCTCAAGAATTGCAAGTCCAATCATTTCTTTGAAAAAGAAGGGAGTGAAATTTGAATGGACTTCCAAGTGTGAAGAGAGTTTTCAACAATTGAAGGAAATATTGACAAGTGCACCAATGTTGAATATTGCAGATCCAAATGAAGATTTTTTTGTGTGCACCGATGCATGCAAGGAAGGACTCGGTGGAGTTTTCTGTCAAAGGGACCATGTGATATGCTATGAGTCCAGAAAATTAAAAGAGCATGAAGGGAAGTATGCTACACATGACTTGGAGTTAGCAGTGATTGTACATGCATTAAAAATGTTTGAGGCATTACCTTATGGGTAATAAATTCAAACTAAGGACATACCACTATGGTCTGAAGCATTTATTTGGACAACCAACACTAAATGCCAGACAAACTAGATGGATGGAATTTATGAGTGAATATGACTTCAAAATTAAGCATATAAAAGGAAAAGAAAATCAATTAGTTGATGTACTCAGCAGGAGAGCTCATGAAGTGCATGTGGCAGCCATCAACATGTACTAGACATATTTGAAAGATCAAATTATTACAACAGTGAATTCAGATCAACAATTTGTGAAAATAAAAGAAACATTACAGCAAGGTAATTTTTAGCAGAAATTTAATTTTTATGAGTTGAAAGAAGATGGAATTCTCATGTACAAGGGAAAAGTATATGTGTCAAATTCCAATGGGATGAAAAGTGCAGTTTTGAAGGAAATGCACAATGTGCCATATGTCGAGCACCCAGGATATTAGAAGACAATTGCAGTTGTGAGAAGCCAATACTTTTGGATGAGAATTAAGAAGGAAGTGGCTAATTACATAACCATATGTCTAGAATGCCAAAAGGTAAAGACAGAGCATAGACACCTAGTAGGTTTGCTACATCCATTGCCATTCGGAATGGAAGTGGGAAATAGTTACAATTGATTTTATTACTAAGTTTCCCGGAGACCCAGGTGAAACATGATCCCATCATGGTGGTGGTGAACAAATTGACTAAAAGCAACACATTTTATTCCATTAAAGACTACATATAAGGCGGAAGTGGGAAATAGTTACAATTGATTTTATTACTAAGTTTCCCAGGACAGTGAAGCAACATGATTCCATCATGGTGGTGGTGGACAAATTGACTAAAGCAACACATTTTATTCCAGTAAAGACTACATATAAGGCAACAAATATTGTAGATATTTTCATAATGTAAGTTGTCGGGTTACATGGAGTGCCTAAGACAATAGTTTCAGATAAAGAACCAAAGTTTACTTCAAATTTTTGGAAAGGCTCATTCAAAGGCTTTGAAACAAATCTAAATCTTAGTACAACATATCATCCAGAGTCAGATGGGAAAACAGAAAGGAATAACAGGATAATTGAGGTTATTCTTAGAATGTATGTGATGGATCAACCATCAAATTGGGAAGATAATATTCATTTAGTTGAATTTGTCTACAATAATGGGTATCAGGCCTCATTGAAGATGAGTCTATTTGAAGCATTGTATGGTAGAAAATGTAACACTTGTTATGAGGAAAATCTCTCTATGGCATGCGGTAAACCACAACAAACAGAATGACACACAAAAATCAAATCTAATCTCAAGTATGCTATATAAATGAAATTCTAACAGTACAAGATCAAGAGCCTACCTCATCCGGACGTTCGATGAAGACCATCGTTGAGCACACAACTCAAAGATTTATACCTTCAACTTGTCCTCAACAACCAAGATATGCAAGCATATGGTGATAATATATAATGTTAGCATATAGATTAGCATAATCCATTAACATACCTGACAAATACGTCCATGGAATAATAATTCAAATATTTGCAAGATATCAATTGGACGAGAAAAGAGTATTTCTATTAAAATAATCAAAATAAGCATATATGTGACAAACTTATGTACTGGCACACATCGGAACCGAGAAACTAAGTCCATCTAGTTGGGCTCCACCACTTCAATCCTCCACCAAAGGCAATCTCATATAAAAAAGACAACGAGGTTCTCCATCAAAGAAGGAAGGGGTTGGGGGATGAACAATGAGTTCAGACTTTTAAGGATAAAGGGATGCAGACTCAATGTGAAGTGAAATTTCTCCAGAGTATCTTTGCTCTCAAAAGTTGGATTCCCTCCTCCATGGCTTGGATATGGCTCAATTTATAGCTTTCAAATGGAACTGAAGGTCCGATTCATAGCATTTCTAGTATATGGAAGGTCAAGGATCATGGATCTCATGACGTGACATGGAAACTCGGCATAATTTTTAATTTTGAGCACCAAACCTGATGTACGTAGGATGTAGTGGAGCAACCTGCATATACGCTTGTTGTCTAACTAGTAGGGCGCGTATACGTGGAAAAATATGATTTTTTGTCTCTGGAAGGTACAAAAAGGGACTTCAAGTCTGCATAGGGAAATGGAAAGGCCATCCAAGAAAGTTGCATGGGGTGAGACAAAATTTTCTATAACAGATGTCCCCTAATGTGTGAGTCAGAGGAGTATCTATGATGGCCGAAATATATTATAATTCCCAGAAGTGGAGTAATGGAGACTCAGCTGGAAGTGTTAGTTCCTCATGAGAATATTACAATCCATAATGACTTTATACACACGACTACCAATGTGAATTACACTGCAGATCCATGTGGAAATATACCAAATAGTTTTTCATGGCCATGAATATGCAATACAAAGTAGACACATGCCATAGGTTGTCATGGTCACGAATAAGGGCTAGTGGAAACCAATCTCAAAATCAATCTGAAGATATATGTATACAATGGAGTACAATATGATCTCCCATGACCACCGAAGTCATATAGGTATTGGTCCAATGAAACACAGCAACATAATAGGAATGTTGCTACTGTATATTAGAGTTTGTCTACACTGTCCGCCAAAGGTGCACGTCTACATCATGTGAATAGAGGATTTTAGGTTGAACAAAATGAGACTTTGTTTGATTACTAGTCATTAAGGTATAACGTTAACAAACGCAAGACAACCTATCGATAATTAAAGTAGGTATCAAGGCACCGAGTACATTCTTACAAGTGTGAATAAGGGTGTTGAGATCGAACACTTGAAGAATCCATCAATCAAGAGACATTGATGTATTCCCAACTGTCAATGGCGGGAGAACCTGTCATTGATTATTGCAAGCCTCTAGGTACTCATAGGACTCTAGGCCTCACTTCCAAAATAGATGAGTTGAATTCGATGGAAGGAGACCCACTGAAAGGAGAGCATTAAGGCATCTCTCATCAGTCAACACGAGGTACAAAGCAATAGCTTGATGATTAGGAGGAGCTCAGACGAATAGGATGTTCATGAACCAATGACCCTGTGCATCTTTTGCATGCACCAGATGCAAGTAGCTCTGAATAGCAGCCAATAAGGAAGACTGTCGACAAAGGAGAGGAAACCACAAATAAGGCTAATGGCATCCAAGACACTCCACGAATCCCAATGTATGAATATATGTCTTATCGTCGAACACAAGGGAAACCCCCCAATCAGCAACCAATGAGGAGATGTCGATTGTTAGGTTCAATTTACCTACCCATAATGAAAGTAGGACGAGGGTGCATGGTAGGACTACAGCTTCATGTGACTTTGAGATACATTGAGGGTATGGCTGACATGCAAAGTCAAGAGTTCTGAGAAATAGTCGAAACAACCTTATAGACATCCTTTGAACAAGAGCATGAGACATATGGATAACTCAGGCAACATAGACTTGATGATAAAGCTTTGTGATGTAGGAGGCATCCATGAACTCTTTGTAGGGCCTAGAAGAATAACCAGTCAGAGGAGTAAACTCTAAGTAACTAGCTCAGCTTCCTAAGGCCATACTAAACCCAAACTTTGGATGATAATGGACTCAAAATTTTGTGCTTTGTTCAATGGCGAAATGATTCCTGCCGATATGAGATAATATTATTTTCCCGCCCGTATTTTTTATTTTTTCATAGGCAAATAAATGCTATGATACAAGAGAAGAAATGAGTGTCGCGAGTAAGCAACTAGCTCCAAACAGTGGAACATACCTATGCTCAATGTAAGGAAGTGAATGTGGGGCATGGACACTCAGGGGAATGTTTCCTCTTAGGGTACAAGGTGTTAAGTTGCAAAGGATATAAACAAGGCTCTGCTTGGCTCGTGATGTAAATTGTTGAGGTAAGAGGCTTATAACGAGAAAGCAGGAACTAGCAATAGGCTTAATACTCCAAGAAATATAATGGAATGCAATTACAACTTAACTCCAAAGAATGTCATTTTTCGTATATTTAGTCCCCTAGGCCCAAAAAAGTATAAAATAATACCCAAGAGAACTCTTCTAGCCAATGTTGACTAAAGTGTTCATTTTTCATAATTAATCTACTTGGTCCAAAAAAGGGTTAAACTTACACCAAATAGATTTCCTTTCAAAGCCATTTAACGAGTGTGAAAGAGACAAGTTCACTCACTAATATTTTCGCTTTTTAAGAGAGTCAGAAAAGAACTTAACTAAGACTTGGGGGGAGTCCCATAGGTATAGGTCAGAATGCTTGTGAGTAAGAATATGGGGTTCGAATGCAAAGTCATATCAGAACTATAAGGGACTCCTGGTCTTATGGTATAACTTCTGCATGGGCACCAAATCGCACAAAGGTTCTAACTAGGGCACCCATGTTTGGGAAGCCTTTACCACTTAATAACAACACTTCTAGTAGCAGTAAGAAGGTTCTGTGTCGATAATAAATTGGTTCGTACCTAAGGCATGTATATCACAGTCATAGGACAATGCAAGAATGCAAAATGGAGAGACAACCTATCCTATATGTTGGTGAAAGAAAACACATGTCGAAGTCACGAATGGGCGGTATGATGTTAGAAACCGCAAAAAAATCCTGGACAAAACCACCAAAACCAACTCTTTCCACTGTACTATTAGTCCAAAAGGTTTAAAAATTAGCCCAAACTATATGAAGTGGGTAAAAAAATTTTACTAATAGTAAAAAAATAGACTATTTACCATACCATTTGAGTTTTTTCACCCACATAGTGCATTTTAGGCCATTTTGCCCACGATCTTCAATTGTTGATTGCGGGAGCTACGATCAACAGAATTGACAACCGTCTAGACCAAGTAAGTGTGCTTCCCGTCCTCTTCATTTTTAGTGGTTTAAAATTCAATTTAGTCCTCATTTTTTGAGTTTTAGAGGGTGCAAAATGTAAACTAGGGTGTACGTGGGTGATGGTTCATTGGGTCGCGTACATGGAGGCATGTACGCGGGCAAAGAAAATCATGACCATGTATATGTGTCCCTACACGTGAATGTTAACATTACAACCCACGTGTAAGTCTGCAAACAATTTGTTTATAAAATTTAACTCAAAAAATGACTTTCCTTTGACAGGATGGTGCTTGAATGGAGGGAGAGGGAGCATGAAGAGGTAGATGCAGCAGTGAAAAGCGATGCAAGGGCCCAACTAGATTTAAAAAGATGTGGCCTATATAAATTTTGGGCTCTTAAAGGAATGAGGGCTCAAGTGAGGTTACTCTAGATGTTCGTAAACTATTGGGATCCGGAGACAGAGGCCTTCAATCGTGATGGGAAACCATTGAGGATTGAAGTGGATGACATATATTTCATCACAGGATTGTCTCGCCAGGGCGAGCTAGTGAATCTCAAGGCCTAGGGGGTTGGGGGTGGTATTCCCATAGAGGAATACATTACCACCCATTGTGTTCGAGGAATAGATAAAGTAGGGAGCCAACTCCCCATCAAGGCGATTGAGAACCTGAGTTTAAATATCATCGTACTTGTTCTTACACAGATCTCAGGTTTGGCCTCGTTGCTCCAAGCCTCAAGGGCACTCATGTTCTATGCGGTGGAGTGTTTACGACCCACGGTTTATGACTGGTGTACCTCACTGTTGGCTAACATGAAGAGTCAGCTAACAGATTACAAACAGGGAAGAAAGAGAAACTTCGGATTTGCATCTATTTTGTGTATTTTTTTTCTTTGAGAGGGTTCTAGTCTCGAGCCCTGGAGTAGAGATCATTCCACACAGACCGTGTGTTCCAGCCATGTCACTGTGGACCAATGTGATGAGGCGGTTGGGAGATGGTAGGGTGCCAACCCCCTACAACGATGAGTTAATTTTTTGGTGGAGTTGACAGGTTATAGCCATTGATGACTACTCTTATGCTGGGATCGACTACAGAGGGGATCCAGATATGCCTTTGCCACCAGGATCCGCTTACAGTGATATTGGTAAGAAACGTTTTTATATATTTCATTTTTTTGTGTTTTTTCAAAAAGAATAAAAAACACAAATATTTTTGTATGGTATCAAGTACTAACAATTGCTTTGTTATGCATATGTAGGTCTGTGATGACCAGATGGATTCCCAAGACATCCACAGAGGATCCGGGGAGATGAGCATGCAAGAGGAAATGCAGAGAGTGTGTTGCAAAATGTGCAGCAGAACCTATCTTGATTGACACACATGATTCCTATGGTTCAATTGGAGGATCTATCGAAGGGTATGTAGTGGCAGGTGTTGGGTGTGCCATGTGCGTGGGTTTGACTCTTTCAACATCTCTCAAACGCCATATTGTGCTATCATGACACGCATATGATGCCACATCTGTGGATTCCATGGTCATATATCTACCAACCATATATGTATTTTGAGGGTGTGAGCCCCATTTTGTACTATGACACCATATTTTTTGAAAAGATGAAATATAAAAAAAAATGGTCCTCAGCTTTACTTATATATGTTATAATGTGTATATGCATGGATGTGTTTTCTTTACTTTAGTTATGTGAGAAATTCCAATCTAAAACATAATTAGCATATGCATCGGATACATAATTAGAACTTCTAGGTATGTGATTATAAGTAAAAAAATCAAAGTATCATTCCAAAAGTTGTACCTGTAGAAAATCGTCAGAGTAGAGTAGGGTCTCGCACACGGTAACTACCGTTTAACTAACATACGACTAACTGGGAGTCCACGCGAACCTCTAAAGATCGAACACCATGTGAAATGGTGTCGCGTAATAGATTTATAATGGTGCTATACTCAACCATATTATTTGTTGATGGCTCCAAACGAACACCACCTGAAGACACTAGTTGACCCTCGGGTGAGTAAATGAACCAAGTGGCGGAAGCCATGTTCCGTGTATGACGACTGGCATCATCTGCGAATCTAAAGTAAACTGAAGACTCCATTGACATCTTCTAACCAAGGGAAAACTTGATAAGCAAGTCGATGACACAAAGGGAAAGATGTATATACACTAAGATACAATAGTATATAAAGAGTCACGAGCAAGCTCGAGGGATCAAGCGTAATATATTTTAAGGTAGAGCCCATTTTTGGGCTCATCGAACATATTCCCTTCACAATCCTCGAATTCATAGGATCATTTCTCTAAAACATGTCACACGATATAAGGACCATGCCACATGGGGTTGAACTTGTCTGCCCCCAACGGTTCTTTGGCTTGGTCACACATGAGGACCAAGTCACCCTCAGCGTACTGTCGAGGACAGACAAACCTATCATATTGAACCTTAACACATTGTTTATTTGCTTCGATAGTCATAGAGGCATCTTGACACTGCTCATCTAGATGCTCTAGGTGCACAAGGCATTCTTCAAGATCGAATGTGTCAGGTAGGAGCTCAATTGCCAGTTTGAGGGAAGGGATTTCACATTCAATCACAAGAATCGACTCCACACCATGTACCAACTGAAAAGGATAAAAATAAACGGAAGTCTTTTCTGAGGTTTGAGATGCCCAAAGCACAAGGTAAAGCATTAGATTCCAATCATATTTACTATGGCTGATAATTTTTTGCAAGATGGTCTTGAGAGATTTATTCACCGCCTCTACTTGTCCATTTGCCTAGGGATAATAAGGGGAAGAATGGCCATGCTTAAACCCCGGTTTTGATGCTAACTCCTTCATCATTTCATTCTAAAAGTGACTGCCATGATCTATGACAATCTCCTTTGGGATTCTGAACCGAGCTATAATTTGGTTGAATACGAAGAATGTTGTCATCTTACCATCAAATTTAATGGTAGGCATGGCCTCTGCCCATTTATTTAAGTAATCCGCGGCCACAATAATATGTTGATTCCCCCCAGCCGAAGCTGGGTTACAATCCATAAAATCTACCCCCCAATTGGTGAAGGGAACGATGGTGATGACTGGGTGAAGAGGGGTTGGATGCAAGCGCATTTTCTGAGAGAACACCTGGCAAGGATGACACTTCTTGACTGCTTCAACACAATCTTTAAAAATTGACGGCTAAAAATAACCAACTTGCAGTATTTTGTGGGTTGTTGCAAGCCCAGATAGATGACCACCACAAGCCCCACTATGACATTCGTTAAGAACTGACTCAGCTTCCTCGTGAGTCAAGCAATGATGCAAAATATTATCCACTCCTCGACAATACAAAGTGTTGTCGATGATAAGGTAGTTTTTTGCTTGATGACGTATATGTCGTAGATCGTCTCTCGACAAGTGTTGGGATAACTTCAAGGTTTGAAGATAAACTAGAATGTCTCCATACCAAGGGTCCAAAGATGAGATAAGGAAAATATGTTCATCTGCAAACAAATCGTCATGAATAATGTCCTCATCTAGTCTAGGGAAGTATGATATCAACTCGGCAAAAACTAACGATTTCTTAAACATCGTCGAAGCAAAATCGAGATAAAATTATTGCAAAATAATGATCCACTTATTGTATCTCCCCCTATGATATGCCTAGTGAGGACATATTGAAACGGATTGATATTCGCAACTACCGTAGTTTTGCAAAGCAATATATAATGTCGTAATCTTTGAACTGCATGCACGGTGGCCAAGGCTAGCTTTTCTACGTGAGAGTACTTAAGTTCAGGACTGACTAAATTTTGACTGAGATAGTAGACAATGTGCTCATGGAGCTCATCGTCCTCCTAAACTAGAACCATACCAACCAACCCTTCAGACGCGGCGATATAAAGAAAATAGTCCCTACTGTAGTCCAGAGGCTTCAGTAGAGGCGTCGATGTTACACATCAAAATGTCACACTTAAGTACCTCACCCTAAGTGTCGCAGGTGTAGTAAAAGTGTCATATGCACCTTGCTAAGTGTCACATACACCTTGACACCATAAAAGAACATCTGTCGCAATCCTTAATCAATGTGGTAGAGAAATATATCATATGAATTATTCATTATTATTCATATGAAGGTCAAAACATTATGTGCACGTGAATTATTGATTAATATTCATAAAAAGGAAATTAATTTAGTGTGAGAATCCACCTCACATTTAATTTCCTAATCTCAAGGAGAGGTTGAGAATCTCATGGATGTTTGAGATATTTTCTCAAACCAAAATCCTAATTTGGTGGATCTTGAGAGATATTTCCTCCTTAAAATCCTTGAAACATATTTTCTCCCTAAAATCCTTGAGAGATATTTTCTCCCTAAAAATCTCGGAGATCCCATTTTAGTGGATCTAGTGAGTGATCTTCTCCATGGTGGTTAAGCCTCCAAATCCTATATAATGAGGGATTTCCATGGAGAATAAGATGAAGCTAGGAGATATCAAACTTATGATCATGGGATACATGCAAGGGTTGGACAATGAGAGCTTGGAGGAGTTGCAACTGACATCATTCATGGTATGTAAGTTTTCTTTGTTCTCATTTAATATACTTGGCCTATTTCCTTCAAGTATGTGGTTTCATGTGCTTGTCTATGTTTAATTTGATTTCCATGGATGAATTTGCTTTGCCTAATCCATTAGAGTAGAAGGAAGTCATTTGTTTCTTGTTGTTCATTGCAGGTATTGATTTGTGCCAGGAATTGGATCAAGCTTGTGGATAGGAGCAGCTAGGACAAATGTTGTAAACAAAGTACATCTTACTTTACCTTCTCCTCTCTTTTTCGATAATAAAAATGAGTTTATAGGAATGGTAGTGTCCAAATGATTTTTTATGTCTTGGTATAGGGGGAAATAATCCAAGGGAAAGTTCACATGTCCACAGGGGAATATTTTTGTAACAGAAATGGCTGACTCCACTTGGGAGGGACATTGAATTGTCTTTCCTTGGATCGTCTGAGCATTTTCCCACATTTAGATCTTATTTTTTGTTTGTTTCTAATCTACTTCCCTTTCTCTTTTCTTCATTGGATATTTCACAGAGTCTTTCGAAAAAAATTATGAGTTTTTAGCCTTTTTTCTAAGTCTTTGGGAAGATCAGCGCTCCTCTACTGTGTACACCATAGTGTTGATCTAGGATCAGTGCTCCCCTATAGTGTATACCAGATCGTTGTAGAACTCTTTCCCTTTGGAAACAGGAGAGTTGGTCCCTTTTCTAGGTTTTTTTGCCCCTTTCTGCTCACTTTTTCTCAGTCTGATCCTAAGGGGATTTTTGCTCAGAGACCTTTGAATACTCTTGACTTTGTTTTGCTAAGAGATGGGAATTTATCACTCATTTGTGTTTATCCTTTGAGTCTACAAATTTTATCCTAGTTGTGGTCCCCTTGGGTTAACAGGATCCCTTGGTTCTTTTTGCCTTTTGATTTTATCTGATCTTCATCTCGTAAAGCTTTCAAATTGCTTGACTGTTTAGGACTGTTCATCAACTAAGGTTTGCAAAGGTTTCTTGGTATTGAGCCTTCTTTTCTTCATCTGAAACATATTGCTTTTCTGGATGATTAGGACTTTTATCACAACCTAGCTTGATTTATGTTTCTTCTTGCTCTTCATTTGAGGATTTTCATGAGTATTTATCTTCTTTCTCTTTTGCATCTTTGAGTTCTTGATTGAACGAATTATCATACTTGTTTCTTCTTGGTTTGTGTCTTTTGTATCTACATCCGACTCTTTCATTTTGATTGAAAGTAATGAAGCATTAAAGGATTTGCATTTGCTTTCTTTTAAAATCAAATAAATAAGATAATTGCGTTCTTACTTTTGGTTAGTGTAGTAGATTGCATTTGGGAATTGGGTGTTTTTGTTGAAGAAAGTTGAACATCTTCTCCATCCCGTATGTAGGATTCATTGAAGAAAAAGATTTGCATCTCATTATTCAACATTCTTTTTTATTCAAGTCTAAAGCATCATAAGTTTCACTTTCGCACCCTTGTGTAAACAAAAACACTAAAATGAAGCGCTTATAAAAGTGATCAGACACTTTTATATTATCTGGTAGTGAACCTACATTAGCTTAAAGTGTAGGGCTTTGGAATAGGTTGTGAGGATAACTTTCCAAATCCATCAAACAAACATAGAATATTATGTTAGGGAGCGATAAATCCAATTGTTTGTATAAGCATAGTCGGGATCCCCCTTTCACACAGGGGTTAAACACGAGGTCGTGTGCGGGAGAGCAGCGAAGATTTCCCCTCTGAAGCTTAACCAATGTAGAAGAAAGCTCATATATTGGGGGTTCTTCCTGAGAAATGACTGGTTTCATTTGGTCTCAGAGCTTTGTGAATCTCGAATCCGTTCAGGGTTCTTAGTAGTATTTTGGTCCACTTGTCTTTAGTTTTCTTGAAGAATTTCAGACTTGTTATCCTACCCATACGTTCCTTCCCGACTATCGACTATAGCCGCCCGAAGGTTGACTACGAGTTGATAAACTTAATGGCCTATATATTTAGGGTTGATACACAAGGTGATGATGAAGGGGATTATTCATCGTACCTAGGTCAGACGTTGGTCAAACTCACTCAGGCTCCTTGGAGGGTACACCCACAAGTAAAACTGCATGGGAACTTACACCAAGGTGTAAGTCCGTTAAGTAGGTTGTCAACGTAACTGATCCACCCACTCTATCCCACCCCCTTCCTATATTGATCTTGTGATGTTGGATTTCATCACCAACTAGTGGTTTAATTGTGGGAAGGTTTGTTTGATTGTTTGCTTCCTAGATTTGTAGCGTGTGATTTTTTTTTTCCTTAATGTACCTTAGTTTGAGTCAATGTCAATGGCGTCAATTCATGGTATTACCAACGAAGGAACCCCTTTTCCCAAGGAACCTTTCGCCTTTCCTTCTTTTGGAAATTTTACTCCTACATGCATTGCCACACTCAGTCTTCTGGAACTCACCATCGGGTTACCGATTTGGTTATTCCCCACTCTGGTGATCTCAAATTTTCCCAGTGCTTTGAATGCACCTAATGCTTTGGATGTAAGCACACCACCCACAAATCAAACTCATGTTGAACTTTCACCTTCTTCACCTGTTAGGTCTCCTTTCCTTTCACCTTCTTCACCTAGTGAAATCTCTAAAGCAAGTAGCCAGGTTGATAAGAAGAAGAAGAATTATAAATATACCAAGCATCCAACTGCATCAGGTCATGTTGGATTTGAGCAACCAGCGAATGTTAATTGTACTAGGAGTGTTGATAAAGTCGACAAGTATAAAATGAAGAATCCTAAACCCAAATTCCCTTGCAGGCATTGTAAGGGTGAACACTTTCTAAGGGATTGCCCTGGTCTCCCCAAGGTCTTAGAAATGTGGTATTCCACGTCATCAGCCCCTGCTGAACATGCTAGTGACACCCCGTCAACTAGTGACGTTAAGGTTGGTAAGAAGAATAAAACTGTCAAATTTCCTTGTATTTTATGCAAAGGTGATCAATACTCTCACCTTTTCCCTCGTATGGATGAGGCTTCTTATATTTGGAAAATATTCAACTTCCAACTAGTTATGATGATAATATCTCTCCCAAATCATCATTAGTTGATGGACTGGTCAATCTGGTTCCATCCCTGGTCAGTCCAATTGATCAGGTGGTCAATCTAGTTTCATCCTTGGTTGAACCATTGACCCAAGTAGTTGATCCAGTTCTGTTATCGATCAGCCCAACTCTTCATCTAAAAAGTGAAACCCGAGTGATAGTTTCATCATCGATCAGCCCACTCTTCATCTAAAGAGTGCCAAAGTTGTCGGTCCAGTTCTATCAAAGATCGATCCCACTCCTCCCTTGAAGAGTGAAACCAACGTGGTCGATCCCATTCCTCATTCAAAGAGTGAGGATGTTGCTCAGGTCTACTTCATTAATATTGATTCACCCAGACAAGGGGGAACTTCTTCCATCCCAATGGCACCCCCTTCAAGCAATCAAATGATTTCTGTTAATTGGAATCATTTGACAGAAATTCGTCTTACTTCTTACATGCCTTTCCAAATCACCATACAAGTTAAATGTGATAGGAATATTCCTAACACTATAATAGACGAAGGTGCTTCTGTTGGCATCTTATCTGCGAATGCTTGGAAAGCATTTGGTTTCCCGTAGCTTGCACCCATGACTCAGAATCGGTTGACCTTTGACAGAAGATTCAGTCAACCTTTAGGGATCCTTCGTCAGTTTATGGTTACTTTGGGAGAAAAAATAGTCTACATCGATGTGATGGTAGTTCACGACCCCTTGGACTTTAACCTGCTCCTCAGGTGTGACTATGTCTATGTTATGAGAGCTTTTATGTCCACTCTCTTTCGAGTGATATGTTTCCCTCACAACATAAACATAGTAACGATCAACCAACTTTCATTCATTGACCCTCATCTAATGGTCAACCATCTGCCTTCCCTGAACGGTCCATACATGCCAGCGATGTCCGCCCCGTCGTGGGTCAATTATGTAATGACCTGCCCCATGCATTCAACCCGGTACGAGAGGGAATATCTCCCTTCTCCTGACTTAGATCTGGTAGTTGACATGGTCATCTCTTTGATAGGGATATTAGAGCCATATCTCCCTACCCTTATCAAGGCCATTGACATGTATTCCTTTCAGAGTGCTTTTCTTCCATCTAGCAAAGATCTCCCTGAAACCATGCCTGACGTTTGTTCCTTGACATGTATTCCTTCTAGAAAATTTTCCTCTTGGAAGCCATGATCAAGGAGAGGTTTTGAGCATAGTTTTGCTTCTCTGTGGCAAGATCGTTAAAAAATGAAACATAGGTCTTGAGCATAGTTTTTCTTCTCTGTGGAAAGCTCGTTAAAAAATGAAACAAAGGTATTGATCATAGTTTTTCTTCTCTATGGAAAGCTCGTTAAAAAATTAAATAGAAGTGAAGAGAATAGTTCATTGTCTTTGTCAAGCTCGTTAAAAAATGAAATAGACCCCCCTCTGTTACAATCAATTCTCACTCTGGATCAAATACTTGAACCTTCTTTTCCTCCGCCTAGTGAAAATGTTTCCATTAGTAACCAGAAACCTAAACGAGGAAAGAAGAAGAATTGTCGGAGGAAACGACGCTTGGGGGGTAGGTCTCCAGCCGTGGACATCATGTTGGAGAAAAACTACCAACTTATGCCAAAGAAGTTGGGGGTAAACTACCTCTAGAGAGACACACTGCTAAGAGTGATCCTCGTTTGAAGGTCATTCCCATCGTAACGTAGTAGTCTTTTTCTAGAACGAACTTAGTATTTGGTCTTTCTTGTGCTTGTAAATATATGAGAATAAGTTACCGAGTTTAGTCTTTTCTCTTTTGCATGCTCGTAAATACGTGAGAATAGGTTACTAAGTACACTTTTATCTCTTTTTAGGACTTGTAAAATCTATACAATAAAGGAACTCTTTGGAGTCTCCTTTAAGCTCTTTTCAGACTCTCTAAACACGAAAATATTGTTGAGTGATCTTGTTTCCTTTCACACTCATTAAAAGGTTTGAATGGGCATCTTTTGAGTGATAGTTTATCTTTTTTTTGGGCTTGGGAGACTAAATTTACGAAAAAGTCATCCATGGAGTCGCCTTTAAGTTCTTTTCAGACTCTCTAAACATGAAAAACCACTGAGTTTTCCTTCTCTGGACTCGCTAACTACACATTGAAGGACCCATATGAGAACAAACCCTTACTTCTTCCAGGTTTGTTAAATAAAAGAAGAGGAACTTACTGAAGGTGAGTTATATCGAGCATGTGTTACCCTCCTCGAGCTCGTTAAATGAAAAAGAGGTACTAATCTATCTAGGTGGGGGGGGGGGATTGAAGAAAGTGGGTCAACTTTTGGGGAATCCTTTATGGCAGCGATTGCCTCCCTTAAACATGGCACATGTTTGCATCTCGTCTTATAGTTGGGTAATCCGCTTGTCTCTGAGTCATACCAATTCCATGTGTCGCCATACTTTTTTGTCTTGTCGAAGAGTGATCTTATTATCATCACATTACATTCTTGGTACTCGTCAAGTCAATGTTGCCACGTTAGTTGTCATGCGTCATCATTTTCAAGGGAAGTTTCACTTCAAACCATCCTTCTGCAGTATTTCCAGTTTCCATTTCCTGTGTCAATCCATACTCATTTGATTCTCCATCTTACATCACTTTCCTATGTTAGTTTCATGTCGATGATGGGGGATACATCAAGGCCCTCCTTCAACAAGTCTTTTCATGTCAACTTCAACACATTATCCAGGAATTAGACTTAGAAACCAATTAGTACCTTGGGACCTACATGCCTCATTGGCAGGCCTCCTTGCTTCCGACAGTAGTTTTACATCATTGACCTCTGATCGAATGATTCCATGAATGTTCGAACTCAACTCATTTATTCATAGTCGTTGGAATGTACTAGGGTTCCTTGGGAGTCATTGACATCATTGGTGATTTCCCTTGCCCTTGTTAACGATTTGCCTCACTGATCGGTAATCAAGTGGTTTCTACCATGTTCGACATCAAATTATCTATTCACATGGATAGATTTGTACCACATCAGGATTGGGATGAAGACGCTGGGTTGACCATTCACTTTGTTATCTTATTTGCCCAGGCTGCGGAGGAGATCATTTAAGCATGTTGAGATATATATTGTCACATAAATCCACATTGTATTGGTCCATGGCTATGTTTTATCATCTTGTAGCTCCACTGTGTATTTTTTGTGGCTACGATTAGTTCATGTCATGGAGGTATGGATACACATTGTATCTCTGGTGGCCATATCCTTAGTCAATATTTTTCATGGATCCACAGTGTACTGGTCGACGACCGTGCTTTGAGTCATCTCATATTCCGATCATAGGTATGTATGCCTCGGAAATGGAAAATATATTAATATTGTTTGATGATTATTTGCATCTTCTTCTAGGTTCTCCAACTCCACACCCTTGCATTGAAGAATTTGTAAAGTGTTTCAGCCATCAATTTCTCTTCTGATCTCACACTTTAGGGGGCATCTATTACATATAAAAATTCCACACTTAAGCACCTCACCCTAAGTGTCGCAAGTGTTGTAAAAGTGTCATATGCACCTTGCTAAGTGTCACATACACCTTGACACCGTGAAAGAACATTTGTCACAATTCCTAGTCAATGAAGAGGAAAAATACATCATATGAAGGTCAAAATACTGCGTGCACATGAATTATTTATTAATATTCATAAAAAAAGAAATTAAGTTAGTGTGAGAATCCACCTCACTTTTAGTTTCCTAATCTCAATGAGAGGTTGAGAATCTCATGGATGGTTGAGATGTTTTCTCAAACCAAAATCCTAATTTGGTGGATCTTGAGAGATATTTCCTCCTTAAAATCCTTCAGAGATATTTCCTCCCTAAAATCCTTGAGATATATTTCCTCCCTAAAATCCCTGAGAGATATTTTCTCCCTAAAAATCTTGGAGATCCCATTTTAGTGGATCTAGTGAGTGATCTTCTTCATGGTGGTTAAGCCTCCAAATCCTATATAATGAGGGATTTCCATGGAGAAGAGGATCAATATTAGAGGTATCAAACCTTTGATTATGGAGGAAGCTTGGATATATCAGACTTATGATCGTGTGATTCATGAAAGGGTTGGACAAGGAGAGCTTGGAAGAGTTGCAACTGACATCATTCATGGTCTGTAAGTTTCCTTGTTCTCATTTAATATACTTGGCCTATTTCCTTCAAGTATGTGGTTTTATGTGCTTGTATATGTTTAATTTGATTTTCATAGATGAATTTGCTTTGCCTAATCCATTAGAGTAGAACGAGGTCACTTATTTTTTGTTTTTCATTGCAGGTATTGATTTGCACCAGGAATTGGATCAAGCTTGCGAATAGGAGCAGCTAGGACAAACATCGTAAACATAGTACATCCTAATTTGCCTTCTCCTTTCTTTTTTGATAAGCAAAATGATTTTATAGGAATGGTAGTGTCCAAATGATTTTTTTTGTCTTGGTATAGGGGTCAGGAATCCAAGAGAAAGTTCACTTGTCCACAGGGGAATATTTATGTATCAACCGATACCAAGGCTTTCTTAAGAGCATTGAAGGATTCCTGGACTTGCTCATCCCATAAAAATGGAGTATCCTTCTTCAAAAGATGCATGAAACCCTTAGTTAAATTGGCATAGTTCACTATAAACCGATGCAAGAAGTTATCCTTCCCTTGTAAACCTTGAAGTTGTAGAATGTTGCATGGGGGAGGTAATCGAAGTATTTCCTCAACCTTCATAGAATGCACCATGATCCCATGCTCAGAGACTAAGAATCCTAAGAGATGACCAAACCTAATGCACAAGATGCACTTGTGAGGGTTCAAACAGATGTGATAATAATGGCATCTCTCAAATACTAATCGAAAGTGAGTGCAGTGATCTACTCTCTTGCGAGAGTGAGCAGTGAGATCGTTGAGGTAAGATTCGACAATATGTTTGAGATCATGAAAAGAAAAGTTCATGGCATGTTGGAAGGTTGCTCCAACATTTTTAAGGCCAAAAGGCATTTACAGTATGCAAAAGTACCAAGGACAAATAAATGTCGTCTTCTGTTGATCCTCAGGTTTGATTTGAATTTGATTATATCCCGAAAATTCATCCATAAAAGAAAAAACTTCACTTCCCACGCACTCATCAAGAATCTGGTCAAGGAAATGAGTCGAGGAGTTGTCTATAGGACAACCCTTGTTCGGGTCTCGAAAATCCATACATACGCAGATGGTTCCTTGTTTCTTATTCATGGGAACGCAGTTAGACACCCACTCAGTCAAGGGAACCGGGTAGATGAAACCAACATTAAGTATCCTCTCTACCTCTACCTTAATAGCAGGGGCCTTCCTAGGATTAATAGCTCTAAGACATTGTCAAATAGGTCTAGCATCCGGATAAGTCTTGATCTCATGTTTGACAATGTTGGGGTCAATCCCTGGCATCTATTCATACGACCAAGCGAATACATCACAAAATTATTTGAAGAGATCGGTGTAGATCTGAATTTCTTCAGGCGAACAATCCACATCGATAAATATGTTTTCAATTTTTCTAGGAATTCAAGAGATGTCAATCGTGATGGTAGGAGAAATATTTGCCATGTTTCCTTCAGCATAAATACCATGCATACCTAGAGAAACCATAACGTGACCGACCATCTCACTGAAGGTAGATCTAAAGTCGTCATGTTCGATCCTAACAAGTTCTGGGAGGAAATAGGAGTGATGATGCATATCGTCCCAAGGCCTATCGAGATCATTTATGGCCTCTAGTATGGCTTCATCCGAAGGTAAAGTATCGTTGAGGCAATCATTCGAACAAGACGATTGGGTATCCCATACAGGCTCTAGAATGTGATCCTCCTCATTCGTCTGCGAGGAGAAAGGATCCAAGTCAGCAGTAGTGTTAAGAATAGCCTGATACGCAACCTATGTCGCTGACAGTGGCATTTCCATCCCAATGTGTGATTGTCCTTTGCACGACATAGTCGAGGAAGTTAGGGTGCAAGGGTCACTAAAATATGAAGTATGGAAAGGGATGGACCTCATCGACGACGAAGACTCACTAGAAATGGCATAAAAGTGATGAATTAGTGCCATGATATCAAAGGTACCCATGAGAGAAGAATACATTCTGACACTAACATCCTCAGTTGTCGTCTATGAATTTTCGATCACTGGGATCGAAGGTCCAATTGATGTATTAGGACTAGCATGCGCATAGGATAATTGATCAATCATCATTATTTTCCCTTCTTGAGGAAAACATAAAGTGTAGAAAACAGACGACATGATCATGATCATGGCATAAGTCCAATTACACCCTAGTATTAAATTATAGTCAAGGGACCCATCTACCACCTCGACATCAACCTCCACTGTCTATCCACCTAACTGGACCGAAAAAGAGGGAAGAATTTCGTGGGGTCGAAATGAACGTCCATCAAATGCGGTCAACACAGTCATAGATTGGGATAGAGTCAGAGAGCCAATGGATTTCCAACGGGTTAGGAACATCATGGACGTTGTAGCACCTTCATCAATTACAGTGTGTTAGATGGTAAATTCTGTGTACTTCACATGGATTTGAAAGGCCACGTGGTAAGGCAAGTGGGCCTTAACATCTGTGACGTCAAACTTAATAACCTTCGAGCCACATGGATCTAGATCTCCTAAAGTAGATAACAAGGCGTTCCTCTGTGAAGGACACGTCTGGAGCACCTCCAAAATCGACACCGCACAAGGGGTTTGACCTATATATTCAAAAATCGAATAGTTATGGGAGCTATGGCATTAGGATTATGGGCAAAGTGTTTCAATACTCCTTTCGGAATACGAGGCGAAGGTTCCAGCTTTTCAATTTGCAAGGGTGTTTCCGGAGGAGGGGCAGACTCTGGACATGTAACAGTTTGTGAAGAGCCGTAATCATGAGATCAAGTGGCTACCTCGATCTAAGACTTCAGCATATTAACACATAGATGGTCACCTTCATGTGTCAAGGGGTTTTGATTCCCACTTGACACATTTCCATTGTTGGAGGATCCTGAAGCCATGTGTTGATTATGAGGAAACGGATTGGTCATCACAGTGGGCGGTTGTGATAAGAGCCTCGAGGCTTCCTCGATTTTGGGGCATAGGTGGTTAACGTGATCATCTTTACAAAGTTTACAAGGAAACTTCACCTTCTATTTTTCTTTCTTTCCCTCACCAGCATTATTATTTTATCTATCATTGTTAGTGTCATACTTGGCTTTGTTGTTATTTTTCCCACCCTTCCAGTGATTACCTCATCCTTTCCCTATATTCCCTCATGGTTTCTAGTTACTATTTGGATTGGTCGATGATTGTAGATAATGCACATCCTCCGACTGAGTGGGAGTGGAGGACGAAGTTGAAGCTTGTCTTGCTACAGACTGACTTAGAGACAAATATTCCAGCTAGTTCATCACCAAGTCTGTAGACTTAGCATTTGCAGAGCCTATGATGCTATCGGCATGAGGCCTAGGCTTTTTTCTAGGGTCATAATTCAACCATGGTGCATCTAGAATAATTTCATACAACATCCCAGATTGAGCATATATGAGGTCCAATTGTTGGGCTTTGAAAATAACTTCTTCCTCAGATGTTACTTTGGATGTAGAAACATCCTTCGAAATATAAGGCAATAAGGACTTAAGGAGCCACTCCAACAAAAACTATGGAGGAATGTAGGCTTTAATAAACCTCTTATGTTTACAACACTCTTGGATATGGTCTAAAATATATGTGGCCTTATCTTGGCGGAAGGTCGACAAATTTTTTATGTCGGCATCATAATGAACCGACAACTGGAAGTGGTTGAGAAAGACAAAAACCATCTGATTAAAATTTCCATATGTTGCCCCAGGTAACTCAATGTACCATTTCTCTGCAACCCCCGTGAGGGTGTGTTGAAATAGTCTCAAACGAATAGAATCGTCACTAAGAGAATTGGATGAGCACCAAAGATCAAAAGTAGTAACATGATCACCCATATCCTCGTTAATATTTCCCTTGAATTTTACAATGTCCGAAGGAAGGTTGGTGGGGGCGGGGGACCATGACGGATCGTGATGCACTGGGTCATTCATTAATCTCGACAAATCTGGCAGATCAAGTGTGGCTAGAAAAGGGAACCGAGGTTGAGTCATCTGAGCCCATGCTCCCGGGAAAGATTGGTGTTGAGGGATTGCAGGCCATATAGGGTTCTGGTATATACCATGACCATGTTTGGTAGGGTAATATCCTCCTCCAAATTGAATCATAAGGGGTTGTATGGGAACCATACCTAGAAGTACAACATAATGAGGGTTATAAACATTGCCCCCAACTGGAAAGGCTCCAGGCTGGGCGTTGCCCATAGTGTGAAACTTACTCCCTTTGGGTGGAAATCTGGAGGATAGAGGTGGATTTTCCATAAAAAATGTGTTTTTCGGAATTGGCATGGAGGAGGAAGGGGGAAAGGATAGAATATATGAAGTGGCTTGTCCACCCAGTTGAGTACTCCATCTAGGAGCATTGAGACTAGGATTAGACCCAGAAGAAAACAGAGGTTGAACCCCAACCGTAGGATTCGTTTGGGGAATATGACCTCCACCAAGTGAGAGAGGAGCATGCGGAGGGTCCATGCCCCCATGTCCAAAACTAGGATTTGCATTAGTCGTTGGAATGGAGGATGAAATTTGTGATGTCATATTGGGCATACCAAAAGAAAAATGGTTAGAGACCAAAGGTATGGACTGAGAATTGTATCCTGGCATACCAAAAAGAGACCTGAAAGGGTTCATTTGCATGGGTAGAGTGGAAACCACAGGTTGGTTAGGATTAAGGACGAGAACCTCTGACACTACAACAATCGTGGTTGAAGGAGTCGAAGGAACCCCATTAACTATAGTGGGTATAGGATTCGAGGGACTCCCGATGTCATTCGGACTTAACTCAGTACCCATAAACGGATAATCACAAGTCTGGCAGGTGGATATATATGTACCATGTTTGTTAACGTTACACCTTTTAGAAGGCAACTTCGGTAAAGAATCAAAATGTGGTGGTAAATTCAACAAACAACAAGACCTGCGAGGAGGTTGGTCTTTCTCCATGATGACTCAAGACTCGAGATATAAAACCAAATCCTAGGGCCAACTAACAATCAGAGAGCACACCAAAATAAAAATAAAAAGGCCAAATGCACACAAACAGGATACAGTAGCTAAAAAGGGGCCTCCCTCACTAGAGTAGGTATAGCTCGCCCAAGAGGGGCCTGAGACTCCCTTCAAAATATTTGAGGTATCAGAATAATTTATAAGGGCTCTCATAGGCTTAACAACCCAGTCGGTTAGATCCCCCTAGAGAGGTAATCCTTCATAAAGGTTGTGTGTTGTCTAACCCTTATCTAACTCATGGTACCTATAGAATAACCCCTAAAAGTAGCATATGTGGCTACCTATGTCAAGCAACTAGATCCACCACAATATAACTAATGCGCAGACAAACAGTCATAAGACTGGTCCACCATATGGGCAGGGTAACAAAACCCGAAATCTTGAAAGCATCGCCCCTTACAGAGGTAAAGGTACTAGCAAGACCCCCATATACGAATGAAACCATACAAATATCTCTGACGCTAGGAATGTATTAGAGGGTTATCTCTGCAACCAACTTTGTGCGACCTCGTGCTTAACTTTGGTGTGAGCGGAGCCTCCTAACATCACTAATTACAAAATGGATTTCCCCACTCCCTGGTCAAACACATACATTTAGTTTAATAGCCTTGGAGAAGTTTACTCACAAAATCCTATTCCAAGGCCCTACATCCTATGCTTGTTTGTGTACCCTGAAAAATGCAAGGACTGAATAACAGCTTCACATATAGACCCCATTGCAAGCAAAAAGAGAGAAACCTGTTATAGACCCCATTGCAAGCAAAAAAGAGAGAAACCTGTTACAGGTGTATGAACTAACCGAGAGGGGTGGTGAATCAGTTAGCGTAGATTATTAATAATTTCTCTCCTTTTCTAACTTTGAATCATTAATCTTAGTGGCGTGAGTCTTTACCGAAATCCGTGAGTTATAAACATAAAGCGTATAACATAAAGAATAGCAATCACACACATCATTCATTTACAAGTATGAGACACAGATTTTCAAGAGGAAACCCAAACATGTGGAAAAAACCTCGCTTCTTAAGATGTTCAACAATCTTCAATTTTGTTACATCTCATCTTTCATGAGCACTACAACTCATAGAGGCTACAACCTCCGATTGCTGAAGACTCCACCGGGCCGAGAGCACCAACTCCCCTGCATCCCAAAGATCTAACGGGTGGAAGCACTGACTTCCTTTTACTTCAGCACCAAATGAATGAAGGCACCAACCTTCGTATTCTATTAAGCACCCACTTGCGCTGAAAGAGACATACCGCCTCCTGTAATTCGTTCCTTACCCTATTTTATCAAAATAAATATCGCTTAAATCAACTCATACATTCGTGATATAGCTTGCATACCCATTCACCGGACCGCTTCGTGATTCTTTATCGTTCTCGACATCCGTTCGGGCCATCATTCCTCGGCAATTGCCTTCTCAAAGATCTTCCTCATTACCAGATTCACCTCCTTTTCTCCCATCCATAGAGCTCACTCTTTATCACCTTAACAGCACTATTCCTCTCTGTTCAAGCACATTTTATAGATTCTCTACATGCAAGGTTTTCCATGCGTTTCTCAAACCCAGCTCTTCATTTTATGCCAGCCTTCCTTTGTTTTTCTTACTCCGCTTCTTTGCATGCCTCTTTACGCATGCCACTTCATGTAACGTCAGATTAATCCCGCCTATTTTTAATTCAAAGTCTTCGCTTCTGACTCCAACCGGTAGCTTCCTTTTTCGCTTATTCGGGTTTCTTCGCTGTGATGTTTCTATGCGGCTACATCATCTAACGTACCGTGGTTCCAAAGATTCGCTCTTTAGGTCGTGAGCCAAGAAATGTGGTTTCGGAAGATCTATGTTTCAAAGATGTTTCACTTTTGTGTTGGTGCAAAGACTGGTAATTTGCTTCCAATGGGCCAGAGCCAAGATTCATGTTCCAAGCAGTCAGAGCCAAAGATTCATGTTTCAAAGATGTTTCACTTTCGTGGTTGTAAAGATCTGTGTTTGCTTCCAAATACCGTGTTTCAAAGATTCGGCGTTGCGCTACCGGGAGCCAAAGATCTCTGTGGTTCGCATTGGTGTTGCAAAGATCAGACTGTGATAAACAATCTTGACTATCCAAGGCCATTCTTCTCAAGTATAGCCATCAATGACAACCTTAACCATCTCATAGCTTCGGTTCCAACGCTGTTTCGGGCAAAGATCAAGCCATCAGGTTTTGTGACATTTGTGTTATAAAGATAAGCCAAAGGCATTTGTGTTGCAGCATGTTTCAGCATCTGTTCTTCATAAACAATCGATTGCCATCAATGACAACCTTGATCATCTGCGTCATCTCTGTTGTAGCCATATTTCCAACAAAACCAAGTAGGATACCAAGAATCAAACACTCACACCAAGATGCAAGGACAACCAATGAAAAAGATGATAAGAAAGAATACCGCCCAAAAATTCAACAATAAGAAGGTTTCTTATCATTGTGTAAGCACTCAACAATTAGGACAGAGACCCAAGAAGACTCAGCAACCAACCAAACTCATTCAGTAAGCCTAAAAAGTTGATGTATGCTATTATTTGAGCAAAACTCGTGTATGTACGCGCCCTATAGAAGGACAGCTCACGTATGTACACGTATGTCAAGGGAAAAAATGTGTATATGTAGTAAAACACTGTCAGGGAAAGGATTAAGCCAAGAAACTTAGATGCAAAGTAAAAAAAAAGGTTGTCAAGCAATCAGGCAACAAGGAAACTGAAGCTAACAGAGAGCAAGTCAAGGAGAAAAACACTCCAAACCACAAAACAAAAGATTATTCCCCAGTACGATCACCAATTATGTTATGGGGAAAATACCTCTATGGCATGGGGTAAACCACAACAGATGGAATGAAATGCAGAAATCAACTCTAATCTCAAGTATGTGTTGGATACAGTGGTATGATGTTGTCATTGATGTCAATAGAATGCAGGTGATGAGATAGAAGCTCAGAAGAGATGGCGCATTTGAAGTAACACATGAGACAGATTTCTTTGAGTGAACAAATCCTTTTGTAAAGGATTGAGTTACATGAGTCGTTCATTCTTAGTATGGGACAATCCAGGATCGTTAGATCGAGGTGAAGTCAGAGTTTGGGAAGGAATAAATACCAACCGTTAGATTAGCACTATGAACCATCAGATCAAACTAAAGGAAAGAAGGTGGTCAACTCTGATGTTGACCACTCTAATGAAAAAGAGTTTGAAACATGTAAGTTCACCTGAAGGCCAAAGCCCCGAAGTCGTGAACTCTCATCGATTGTCGGATCGAAGGAAGAGCAGGGAAATCCTGACAACCGTTGATCTAGAATGAATATTGAAATCGTTAGATCACGCTAAAAGGAAGAAGGTGGTCAACTCTGGAATTGACCTACTCACGTGATAAGAAGCTAAGATAAACCAAGAAATCCTTAACTCCATAGCCCTGGAGTTAACAGAAGTCGTCGATCAAGACAAGGAAAGATCTATGGTGATAGATCTATTCAACACTTCGGGAATGATCAAAGGATAGTATAAAAGTGCTAAAACTCTCGAAGCCACGAAGTTTAAAGCCGTGATCAAGGAGGGAGACAGTGGCATAAGACAAATATTACATGTGACCCAATCGGCTGGTGACAAGTGTTAAGGTATAGTTGGCACATTAGGTATACGAAATTCATGAATCAAGGTGACACCTGGCAGCCACTCAGCCAGTGCCACGTCAATAGTGACATCAACAAGCCATGTCACTTTGGAACTACATCCTCCGGGGATATCTGGCTTCTCCTACCAGCTAAAATATATGAAGCGCCTAAGGCTGAAGTCACGAATTAACGTTTGGTCATTGATCTGAGATCCTACGGAATATTTCTTGACCATCCAATCAAAGTACAGTGGAAGGATAGAGTAAGCATGAATCACGAAGTAACACTAATCGTTGATCTACTTCGAGAGCGTTCTCGACCGTTGATCTACTTCAGGACCATTCTTGACCGTTGATCAATCATAGTGGAAGGATAGTGTAAGTGGAGGTGTTAACTGACAACAAGTGGTGACCACCATTCTATGACTTATTCGGTAGGTAAAACTCTGGAGGAAATTTCTCTACTCCAGAGTCCTGGAGCCACAAATAGTTGAAGTATCGAAGTGAACGAGAAATCATTCATCTCAACTCTTGATTAAGTCTTGGCTGTCGATTTGTTTGAAGCCTATGGATAAGCCGGGATCATCCATCTAACGAAAGATTAAATATTGAACGCCTGATCTACTAGTTAATACAGTATATGCACTTCGACGAAATGTACTCTGAGAGGATTGAATGATTGCAAAGGCTGGAACTCCCGAAGGATGAAGTACCGGAGAACCTAAAGGGGCTAGAAGTAAATAAGCCCTCAAACGTTTGAATACGGTCCCATGTAGAAGAATAGGGGCGGAAGAAGAAAGCGTTAGTAGAACAATACTTGGAATGGATAAGCTCGAGGTTTCGAGCTCGCAGTCACGCGAATTTTGGTTTGAAGGGAGCGCCTATTTGATTAAGACTCGAATTCACAACAATTCGAGATCTGGAAACTAATGAATTGATACACAGTCATGATTAAAGAAGATTTAAATCATGAGCATTATGAATAAAAAATAAAAAAAAGGAAAAATGATATTATTTAAAGTTTAATATTATCATTTACATGAAGAGGTGCAATGGTTCAAAGTTCAAATAAAGGGACACGATGCTTCAAATTTCAAATAAAGGGACACAATCCTTCAAATTTCAAATAAAGGGACACAATTCTTCAAATCTCACACCAGTTGGAAGACTATATAAACATGAAAGAATGGTGAGAGGAAAACGTCTCTGCAGTCTAGATCAGAAGATCAAAAGCAGAAGCAGAGTCTAAGAAGGAAAGTTGAAGATACTTATGCAGTGAGGGTGGAAGGGAGGAGTAAGGAAAGATTCATATCCTTTATTAAAGTAAGTGAGAAAAGAAGGGAGTTGGTGCTTCCTAGGGTTGGTGCTCTGAAAACAAGGGAGTTGGTGCTTCCTAGGATTGGTGCCCTAAAACAAGGGAGTTGGTGACTCCTAGGGTTGGTGCCATAAAAACAAGGGAGTTGGTGCTTCCTAGGGTTGGTTCCCTAAAACAAAGGAGTTTTTTCTTCCTAGGGTTGGAGCCCTAAAGAAGGGGATTTGTGTCTCCAAGAGTCAATTATCTAAAGAGGATTGGTGTACTAAACAAACACAAGATTATTCTTTATAAACTTTGTAATGCTTGTTGAAATATACTCATATAATTGATTGTTTAAATATAAAGTCCATTGTTGATCAATAGTGATAATAATTAGAATAAAAAATTAATTACTAATTGTTTCNACAACAATTGGTATCCAAGCAAGTGCCTCCAGCACAGTCTAATAACTGGAAGGTAGATACTGAAAGAAATGAATCAGCAAGAGGGAATGTCTTCCAACAAAGCACCATTGTTTAACGGAGGTGGTTATACTATCTGGAGAATGAGAATTAAAAGCTACATGTTGGGTCTTGATTTTGATGTTTGGTAATCTGTAGTAGATGGTTACACTACACCAACTACTCCACCCACAGATACTGCATGAAAGAATATTTGTAATGATATCTCAAGAGCAATCAATTCCATTCTAGGAGGATTAAGAAATCCTATATTTGTGAAGGTAATGCATTGTAAGTCAGATAAAGATATATGGGACAAACTGGAGGCTATATATGAAGGAGATACCAAAGTCAAGGAGGCCAAACTACAAATCTGCAGAGCTCAGTTTGAAAATTTGAAGATGAAAGAAGAAGTGAACATTGTTGAATACCTTCATAGGATAGATGATATAGTTAACTTAATCAGAGCAGCGGGATAAGAACTTGCATACAAAGGTATTGTACAAAAGATCTTAAGGTCATTGCACATGAGGTATAATGCCAAGATTTCCACAATTGAAGATAGACCAAAACTTGACCAACTCACACTAGATCAACTCCATGGAATTCTTACAGCATATGAGATGAGAATAGGGAACGAAAAAATCATCAAAAGAAGAAACAACCTTTAAGTCATCTAAATCAAAGAAGAAACATGAAAATATGTCTAATGAAGATCAGTCAGACATATCAGATGTACAAGAGGACAACTTTATAAAGAAACTCCAGAAAGGATTTGGAAAATATAAAAGGAAAGTTACCCTTCAAATGTTTCAACTGCGGCAGAATTGGACACTTTTCTAACAAATGTCCCTATCCCAAACAAGAGGAAAATGATGAAGAAGCCCACAACCAGAAAAACCAATACAAGAAGAAATTTTATAAGAAAAAGAAAAACTTTTACTCCAAAGAAGATATCAACTCTTCAGACATGAGTGAAGATGAAGATTCAAAGCTTCTATTTATGGGAATGAACACTCAAAATAATGATGTAGATGATGAAGAAAACTCTGAATTTGAAGGAGAAGTAGACCTAGAAGCATAAATTATTAGTGCTCTGGAGGAACTAAGAAAGTATAAAAAGAAGAACAAGCTACTGAGGGCACAACTTCAAGAGTTTGAAGAATCACATCAATCAAGATAAATAGATACATCAAGAACCATCAAAGAATCAGAACAAATCATCAGTGATTTGAAGTCCCAACTCCTAGAAGCTAAAAGAATTGAAGAAGTCATTTTAAAACAACTGAATTATAGAGAACAAGTATGTGAGAAGCTAGAAGCTAAGATTGAGCTGCTAAAAGGTAAACTTGAGAAATAAAAGAAGGGATCAAAATTTGAAAATAGTTCAAAGATATTGGATGAAATTATCAGTAGTCATAGGTCACCAAAAGATAAGACTGGTTTGGGATACACCCAAGACTCAACTTCTACATCACAAGGATCTGTCAAAAGACCAATCAATTATTCAAATGTTCTTAAAATTCCCTTAAGAAGAGAAGATAATAAGGCAAGGATGATTCCATTGGATACTGTCCCAAATAAACAAAAATCAACACCTCCTACTAAAGAAAAAGATGACAAGAATAATACAATCACCAGAAGAAATCCCTCTAACAGATATAAATATATCTACCTTGGATATTGCTATTCCTACAACAATTTTGGATACAAAGCAATACATTGTAAAGCCTATAGAAGGCACAATCCAAAAAATGTCCAAAGAAGTCAGAAGTTCAATACAGATAAAAGGAACTATAATTCGTTTTCTCCATTACAAGATTACAATATGGAATGCCTCAAATGTAATAACTATGGACATGAAGCCAGTGAATGTAGATTTTCAAAGTATGTCAAATAGATAAATATTCCCAACAATAAAAAAAGTACGGAAGAAAAAGCAAGGAGAGAAAACAGAGTGTAAAGTAGCCTTGTATGCCAAAAAAAAAAGGATGCCAGTCGTATATTCACAATGGATGTTCTAAACACATGACTGGAGATCAAAGCAAATTTCTCAAGTTAACAAATAAAGAAAATGGAAAAGTCACCTTTGGAGATAATGTGTCAGCCAAGATACTTGGAAAAGGCACTGCTAGCCTAGGGAATAACAAGGCCAAAGCAGAAAATGTACTTTTACTGGAAAATCTTAAGACTAATCTCATGAGTGTAATTCAAACATGTGATCAAGGTCACATACATACCTTTCATTCTTATAAATGAGAGATAAGAAGAGAAGATACAGGGAAGCTAGTGGCAGTTGCACCAAGAACATCCAACAATGTGTACATCCTTGACATGGAAGGAGAAGAAAAATGTTGTTTAGGTCAAGAAGATGAAAGTTGGCTATGGCATAGAAGGTTGGGACATATAAGATTTGAAAACTTAATTAAAGCCAATAAGAAGGAGGCAGTAAGGGATCTGCCAAAAAATATAAAGCCTTCAAATCCTATTTGTAAACATTGTCAAATATGGAAGTAGACAAAATTTAGTTTCAAAACAAAAGAGCATTCCACAACAAAACCATTAGAACTTATTCACACAGATCTATGTGGACCTACCAGAACTAAAAGTACTTATGGTGAACATTATTTATGTTGATCATTGATGATTACACAAGAATGACCTGGGTATACTTTCTAAAAGAAAAATCAGAAGCCTTTGATAAGTTTAAAACATACAAATCCCTTGTAGAGAATGAAACCAATCTCAAAATTAAATGTCCCAGATCATACAATGGGGGATAATTCACCTCTAAAGATTTCATTCAATTCTGTGAAAATCATGGCATCAAAAGACAGTTTTCAGCTCTCAGGACTACTCAACAAAATGGAGTGGTAGAAAGAAAAAAACAGAACAATTCAAGACGTTGCAAGAACGATGTTAAATGAAGCCAAACTTATAAACAAATTTTGGAGAGAATACACAGCAATACACATACTTAATCGAGCTCAATTGAGACCCAACCATGACAAAACTCCTTATGAACTATGGTTTGGTAGGACAACATCTGTAAAACACTTTAGAATTTTTGGAAGTAAATGTTACATTAAGAATGATGAGGATAATCTTGGGAAATTTGACCCAAGATCAGATGAAGGCATATTTATAGGATATTCACCTAACAAAAAGGCTTATAGATGTTATAACCTAATACTACATAAAATGGTGGAAAGTGTCAATGTAAAGATAGATTATCTAAAGTTGAGACAAGTCATACCCCAGAACATATCAACATATGATGATAAATGTGATGGAGAATATCAGAATGAAGAAGTTGATGAAGAACCCCACGTTGATGATGAAGATAATGAAGAAACACCCTTGCCAAAGGCACCATAAAAAAGGGTTACTAAGAATCATCATGAAAGTCAGATTATTGGCAATAAAAATGGAGGAGTGGAAACAAGAAGGAAACTCACATTTGACACGGAACAAACAATGTTATCCCTGATAGAACCTAAGTCATTTAAATAAGCCAACAAAAGTAAATATTGGATAAAATCAATGGATGAAGAACTAGAACAAATAGAGAAGAACCAGACTTGGAAACTAGTTCCAAGATCCAAGGACAAGAATGTGGTAGGAACCAAATGGATCTTCAAGAACAAACTAAATGAAAATGGGGAGATTATAAAGAACAAATCCATATTAGTTTGCAAAGGATATTCCCAAGTGGAAGGTATTGATTTTGAAGAGATTTTTTCTCCAGTAGCAAGACTTGAGGCCATCAGAATGCTCCTAGCATTTGCATGCTTCAGAAATTTCGAAATCTATCATATGGATGTCAAGTCAGCATTCCTTAATGGAACACTAGAAGAAGAAGTCTATGTTGAGGAACCAGGAGGATTCATGTTAACAAAAAATCAGGACTATGTGTGCAAGCCAAAAAAGGCCATGTATGGTCTTAAACAAGCCCCCAGAGCATGGTTCTCAAGGCTTGATCAGTGCCTGCAAAAACAAGGATATAAGAGAGGGACTACTGACAATAACTTATACATCAAAATTGAGGATCAAACCATGATTATTGTGGTGGTATAAGTAGATGACATCATATTTGGAAGTAATCTTACTATACTAAGCAGAAAGTTTGCAACCAAAATGCAAGAAGAATTTGAAATGTCTATTTTGGGAGAACTGCCCTTCTTCTTAGGTTTACAAGTAACTCAAACAGAAAAAGGAATATTTGTTTCCGAAGATAAATATATCAAGGAAATGCTAAAGAAATTCCAAATGGAACACAATAAACCTATGAGTACTCCCATGGTCACTGGATGTAAACTAAACCTAGAAGATGACTCACCAAAAGTGGACCAAACGATGTACATATCAATGGTTGGAAGTTTGCTCTATTCAACAACAACATGACCTAACATCATGCAGGATGTAGGAATCGTGGGGAGATTTCAATCTGCACCTAAAGAAACAAACTTAAAAGCAGTAAAAATAATATTCAAATATCTTAAAGGCACCTTAGAACTTGGATTATGGTATCCAAGAGATAAAGACTTCAATCTAACTGCATACACTGATGCAAATTGAGCAGATAGTCTAGATGATAGGACAAGCACCAGTGGAGGAGAATTTTTTCTAGGAAATTTCCAATAGCATGGCTAACTAAGAAACAAACATCCACATCACTATCCACATAAGAGGTTGAATACATTATTGTTGCATCCTGTTGCACACAAGTTCTTTGGATGAAGCAAACTTTAGAAGATTTACAAATAAGATATGATGATCCCATTACTGTTAAGTGTGATAACACTAGTGCCATAAGTATCTCTAAAAATCTAGTAATGCATTCTAAAACCAAACACATCCCAATTAAATACCACTTCTTAAGAGATCAAGTTACTCAAAGAGTGGTTAAAATAGTGTATGTGGACAACAAAGAACAAATTGCAGACATATTC
>SNQJ01S0038288.1:99844-110398 GCA_010110895.2 Picea sitchensis | reverse complement strand
GTCCATACCAAACGGCTTGGGTTATTTAGACAACCCCGGACCGGTTCCACTCTTCCAGTTGACGGATGGACTGTTTCGCCCGTCAACAAATTTCTCAGATCTGAAGGGTATGTTCTTTGGTGTGGTTTGGAATCTTTCTTCCAGTTGTACTGGCCAATGATCAGATCCCCCCCAGGGTAGGATGTTGCAATCTAAGGTTAGCCCCTGCATAATGATTGACTCTGATACAAGGAATCTGTCAAGTCTTGTTGCTACATGATATTAGTTCATCTGTTTATTGTTCCAGGTGAACTGGCCATTATTAGTTTTGAGGTCTACCACCTCTGTTGTGTCTATGAACTTTGAGAATTCTTCTGCATCCCTATCCAATCTTCTTGTACCTCCTTTTTTCTCTACAAGTGACGTGATGATGTTGAAGTCCCCTGCCATGATCCATGGGAGGTTGTTGGATCAAGTTTTAAGATCTTGTAAGTCTCGTATCATTCCTTTCTTTTCCTCTGACACCTAGGGCCCATACACATTGATGCATAGAATCACCTATGTGTTTCCAATGATTTTCATGCGAACCGTAAGGGTGTGCCTGGTTGCTTTGGCTACTATTAGGCTCAGTACTTGTGGGTTCCACAAGGTGAGAATGCCTCCTGCCATTTGGTGGCCTCTGATAGCCATCATCTTGTACTTGCGCCATTATTGGTTACTGATTACCTCCATTCTATTGTATTGCATTTTGTCTCTTGAATAAAACAGAGATCTGGTTGCTCCTACTTTAGTCTATTTCTAAGGATTCTTTGCTTTCTCGGGTTGTTTAGGCCTCTTATATTCCAAGTTATAACCTTCATTTAAACATGTGGGGGTGAGTTGGGGAAGATTTTCTTGATCTTACCTGAGTTTATCAGTAGTGCTCCAAGCTCCTGTAGGGCTACGCTATTTGATTTCCTACCTTTTTTCCTTTACATCTACTTGGGTGAGAGCTGTGATTGTCCCTCACTGGATTTGACTCCTAGGTGTCCAATCTCCCCGTGTGTGCGCTTTAGGCCTCTAGATTTGGCTTCCTCCCTTAGGAGAAACATGTATTGAATGTGGCCAAGTTGTTCTGTTGGTACATTGTCTACTCCCTGTCTTTTCCATTGCTCCAATATGTTCGGGAGATCTATCCCTTCCCTTTCCACCAGGTCTCTGAGATCGAGATCTTTTGTGCCTACTTCGCTTGGGGTCATTTCTGCATCTCCCTCTGCTTCTTGCATGGGGGTGTTATCGTCTCTTATTTCTCCATCCATCGGGGTTGTACAATTCCCCTATTCCTTCTTGTTAGTTAGCCGATTAGTGGGTTCGTTTCTTGCTTGTTCTCTGACTTCTTGAGCTTTTGCCGAATCTTTTTCGTTTTCTTCCCCTTTATTAGTTTTGTCCCGTCCTTTCATTTTATTCTGGATCTATGAGTTATTACCTGTTGGGGTTCTACTCTACTTTTTGTTTGTTCTGCTTCTGGGGTTCGGTTTTATAAACCCATCCTCATCCTGCTGTGGTTTGGGGTTTCCTGCTTCCTTTTTTTTATTAAGAGGGCATTCTTTGATCAGGTGGTCATGTTCATGGCATATTTTGCATCTAAAGGGGATCTGTTCATAATCTATGTTTTGGATCCATTCCTCATCCCTGAATTCCTGACTTATGGCTTCTGGGAGTGCTCCCGACACATCCATCTCTATGCAGATTCTTGCGTAAGATGTGTATCTCCCTTTTAGGGTGGCTTCTGAGGTCTTCACATATTTCCCCAGTTTGTTTCCTATTGCTTCGAAAGTAGAGGGTAACCAATAGTCTAAAGGTAAGCAATAAAATCTCAGCCAGACCGGCACCTTTTTGAAAGTCTCTTTTTCTGGGGAGAAATTTTCCTTCGAGGGCCGCATGTACAGTCATGTTGGGGTGTGGAAGTATGGCCTTCCCTCAAAGACCATATCCCTATCCTCCAGGTTCATGAATACTGCTGTAAAGAAGCCTTTCGAGCCCAAGTGGAGCTCAACTTCTCTGTTTGGCTTCCAATGATATTTGATCCAGTTGCGCAACGTTCTTTCTGTGGGCCACAAACCCATGAACTTGCAGATTAGCGCATGCATCTTCATATAATCCTTGTAGAATTGTGTTTGCGGATCCTCCAGTATCACCTTGGGTATCATTGTTGTTTTGGGCTTGCACGGGTTGTGCCCTTCTGCCTTGTTGGGCTTCGTTGTGTCTTGCACCTGACTCTGAGTTTCTCTGGCTTCATCTCCCATGCACTCACTTTTGCCCCGGTTACTCTCTTGACCTTTTCTTGGGTCTGATCCCGAGGTGCATGTCATTGGTGCCTTGAAAACTACGCCTCTTGGCCCTTTCCCTCTGTCTACCACTACCTGTTTGTATGAGGGGGTTCCCTTATCCCCCCTTGGTGCTCATGTTGTCCTCTGCTATAGCCATCACTGTCAAACCCTAGCTTGCAGTTGCTCCAAACCCTAACTCCTTCTTTTATATTTAATAGTAATTATAAGTAAAACATAAGTATTTAATTAACTGGAAGTAAGTATAAATAAAGCATAAATAATTAAATGGGAGTTTTAATAATTCCCATTTATAAATAGAAAAACAAAATATTTTTTACAACTTTCTAAAATTGAAATTAGAAAAAAAAAATATTTTTTGAAACTTTCTAAAATTGGAATTGGAAACTCATCTAATTATTTAAATCAGACACTTTCAAATTTCCAAGTAACTGGATAGGATTTTTATTTTTTAATTTTGTCAAAATGCAAGGAGTATGGGAATATATATTGGGAAGAGAGGTGGGGATTGCATTTGGCAGCACTGATCTATTATTTAATTAATCATAATCAGCCCCTACCGGGTGTTGATGCGTTCCAGCACATAAGCCTTTAACGTATAAAAAAATAAAAATAAAAATATTCCATTTTAAATAATTCTACTCTGAAAAGATCATATCCCGCAAACCAAAACAAAATATTTATCAATAAATTTGATCGATTTCCTCCACTTCATTGTTCGAGCCTGCAGCATATACGACATATTCTTTTATTAATCATATGGCTTAACAATTTATTTGTCGTCTACTCCTACTACACTAGATATAACATGCTATTTAATTTACATAGAGATTGTTTATATTTAAGACGATGATCATTTATTGAACTTAATGTTAAGTGTAAATGGTACTCAGACATCATTAATAACATAATACAAAGTTTGTTGTTTTCTAATTTGGGCCCAACTGCAACGGAATCCACCTCCCGTCTACTACAAAATCCATCTCCTAGTGGCTATGCGCAACCATGGCTTGTATGTCACTGACCAAGTTGAATTTTATGGACATCCAGAAATTTAATGAGACCATGTGTTCCATAGGCAAAAACATTACACAAATTTTGAAGTTTAGATGTGTACAACATGCATAAGAGATTAAGACATCAACCATGACTTTTCTGTTTTTTGGTAAAATAAATTTGGGATATTTATTATAAATTTAAGATGTTGAAGTGTGAGAAATTTTAAATATGTAATAATATATATACTAAATGTTAAAAAAATTATATAAGAAAATGAAAGAAAATAAAGTTTTTATTTAATTTAAATTTTTTAATTATATAACTTATATACATGCTTTGTGGTAATCAATCTTTATTTTAAGTTAATTAAAAGAAATTTTAAATTATATTTAAATTATATATAAAAGTTGCCTTCAACAAGCTAATGTGTAAGGGACCTCAAGCTCATCAATTCAATACTAAAGATATGGCCATTTATATCACTGAAAACAATAATACAAAAATGTAAGCATGGTGGCCAAACAGTTTTTAGAATATCACTTATAGTTTGGGTTGTTCTAAATGGGCAACTGGAGAGATGTGGAGTTCCCTTGCTCCTCCTAACCATCGAATTCCAACAAATGGGCTTTCGAATGTTAAATAGGATCACGTTTTCTTGATCCATTCTTGGAATTATACGTGCCGCATTTTATTAGTCTATTTACTTCTATGTTATACCTCTCAGAGTGGCGATTCAATATTAGATGTGTCTATGACGGTTGTGATGTAATTAATATTCGGTTAATTAAATGAAAGAGCTTGTCCGGAGATCCATTTTATGTTTTGCAGTATGACATTGATATTGATTTCAACGGTCGGATTAAAAGAAAGAAAAAAACCATCTTATCTAAACTGCTAGGAACGTTTTTAAAATTTTAGAAGTTTGAACAATGCAACTATCTGTTTTTCTATTACGAGGGTTCTCATTTAATTTATTCCAATAGAGAGAATTTGTTTAGAGTTACTTAAATCTTTGGAACCACATTATTTCCTTGCCACTCTTCAGTTTGTAATATGCTCATCATAATTTCCTACATACTAATAGATAAGATGCTAAAGAGGGAAACTCCTTGATATGGAGGCAACGACACAAGGCAAAGGACTGTAACATGTTCACCTTCTAAAAGGAGGAGACTAGCTAAAGAAATATGTATTCCTACATCATATGGACATGCAAGCATTACTACTGCTAGTCTAGACAACAATGGGGAAGATGACGAACCTCCTGCTTCTGCTGCAAAAATACACAGAGGTAAATTTGATATTCTATTTTTATATTTGTTCACTTGGTAGATGATAAATGACATTTTCAATGGTCCACACTGCATAGTAAGGGGACTGCTTCAGAATTTAGTTTTTCAGCTTGCAATTGTGCTTATTGTCCTTGCCTCGTGTTCTTTTCTTAGCCTTTCACATTGTTTATGTGAAAAATATGATTTGATTTTCAACAAAATATGCAAGTGTGTCATCATCACCAACATCATCCATAGCCTCTTCAAAGCATTCATCTATTAAGAAATCAAGTGAATCACATGGTTAGATTCTTCAATACAAAGTGTTTCTTAATTATGAACTTTAAAGGGATGGTTAGTTCCTTCTAAGATATATCTCTGATATTCTTATGTCTGACATTGTGCTGCACAAAACTACATAGAATGCATAAAAGAAAAACCCTCTATTAATGACAGTTTTGTTTTAGGTTTTTAATATGTTAACACTGGTGTTATTGGTTTGTGCACAGTTAAAATGGCTATTAAATCATTCACAGTCCCGGAGCTTTTAATTGATATGCCAGAAACGAAACCAAACAAGGCAATTTATTTCACATGATCGTCTTGTCATCCCAGCTACTCAATCTATTGTTGGTAAGTTGTCACTATGATACTAGTGTACTATGATACCACTTATTTCATGGAAAAATAATAACACAATTTCAAGTCCTCAAAGCTTAAAAAAACACCCAGGATCACATATATATATCTGCTAAATTTCTCACTAATTTGGAGTGCATTGTTTATCAGTTAATAAAATATTGATTACAACAATCCACTAAGTGACTGATATTGTTTTGTCGGTCATACCTTGTATGCAGTCCAGCAACGAAAATTTCAGAGTTCACTCAGCTTGGGGAGATTTCTATTACATTCTCTGGTCGGTGGGTTGAGAACAACTATTCGCTTTTGGAGACATTGTAGAGTTTTTAAAGTACATATGCTTTATCAAACTTAAACAATGTTGTCTTGCAAAGCTTAGCATTCATATGCATCTTTCCAGGTAGGTATGATTTGTTTTCTAAGAAGATTTGGAGGTGGTATAACGATTCTAGGAAGGCGCTAAGGCGGTGCATGGATGACCATGTGATGATAGGAAAGCGTTGAGGCGGTGTAGGGATGACGATGTGGTGCAGGGATGGCGATGTGAAGGTTGTTCAAACAGTTCAGAATGCCACCTAACCACTATTTGTCAAAGCATGATTATTGTTTTCATTTTCGGGAAGGTTGTTTAGACGGTCCAGTGCAAAATGTCATGGATTGTCATTGTCAGGGACAGGGATAGTCAGGGATAGTCAGGGATTAATTCAAGAGCTAAAAACATAGGAAGAGCGAAAAAAATCATTGTATGTAAGGGATTAGTGAAAAGATTGTGAAGAAGCTGAATTTTGCAGTATGAGATACTACCTTGCAACAATTTTTAGGTGGAACAATAGTTGGAACTACCTCTGGTATTCTGTAGAGATGACCCCCCAAAGTAACAATGACACTACAGGGTCTAGACTCATAAACAACATGGCGTCTCCACATATATGGTTGGCCCAAGAGAACATCACAGACATCCAGTGGAGCAACATCATATAATACCTCATCCTTGAAGGGTTGGATGTCGTATGACAATTGGCACTGTTGGCTAACACGGAGATCTCGTCCTTGCTGAAGCCACCCGATGTTGTATGGCTACGGGTGTGGTGTTGTCGACAATCCCAATTGTTTGATGACCTCTGTTGAGATGAGGTTTTTCTGGCTTCCACTATCAATAAAAAAATGCAGTGGGGTCCCCTTCACCCACATCTGTGAATGAAAAAGGTGCTCCCCCTCTTCAGGATCTGTTGGTTCTTCTGGTTGAATTGTTGTGGTCGCGACAATAGCAGTGGAGTATGCGTCAATGATCTGTCCTTTACCAGTATTTTCAGAATCAGATTCTTAATTAGGATTCGGCTCTTTGTCTATGATCTCGGCCACCAATGACTATTTTGAGCGACATTCATCAGTGTTGTGCCAGGGGCTTTTGTGGAAATCACACCATTTTCAAGTGTCCTTCTTTGTCTTCTCGTGACCCTTCTTTTCCTATGTCTTGGACTGTTTTCGAGAGACAGTTTGTTAGGGCTATCTTTGTCGTACTTTGGTTGTTGCGGATTTTACTTCAGAGAAATCCAAAATGCAGAAGATAGTACTTCAGATAGATTATCTACAAGTGGTTTAGAATCTATGTTTGCAGACAATAAACTGCATAGCTTAAATCATGCTAGTATTGAGGAAGTAGAAACTCAACCACAGGCTGCATGAAAATTACCTGCTATTTCTCCTAGCCAAGTTTACAGAGACTTAAACATGTTTCATCTCAAAGAAGTCTCTAGAGTAATAGTCAAATAATTAGTAAGTTGCATACAACAAAATAGCAATGTTAGCCAAACCATTTCTTTGATAAATCTCAAAGAAATACAAGCAGAAGCCAAAAAACATAAGACAAATTATCTTCATTTTGGTTGTATCCATGTGGGAATCAGTCCCCTAGTCCACAAAGGCATTGATGCATGTGTTCTATGCACAGTCAGAGACATGACCCACAACAAATTTACTGATTCTCTGATATGAGGCATTGTAGCTCCTCTCTCAAATGGTCCTATATATTTTGATTGTTTTCCAAGCTTTTTTGTATATACTTTTGATGAAAATCTTGGAGATATCCTGAAACTTCATATTCAGACCTCTGGTTTTGACATGTGTCAAATTAGAACTAATATCTCTATCCAAACTAGGGAATGTTTTAGACATGCCAACACTCTATATCTCACAGTTCTAAACACTCCCATCCAGACGTCTCAGTCCAGTACATTAGTTCTTACAGATGCTTTAAACCAGAAAATGGAGCACCAAACTATTAAATGGGAAAATCTTTCTTTTCCTACCAATTGGGTCATTGATACTCCAAAGGTCCCTATACCAAGATCAATAACTTCAGCAAGCTTTCAGGAAACTCCTTCCTCTACTGTAATTTATTTTCCCCAAAAATCACTATCTAGAAGCAGTTTGTTGTTCTCATCTTCATCCTTTGTTTCTTCTTCACTATGTCTACACCCCTCTCTCCAATCCCTAGTCTCTTCTTTAGGGCATGTTCCTTACAAAGTCCAATGTTTGGATTGTAACACATTGGTCACACTTTCTACAGTCTCAACATGTGAAGAAGAAGAACAACTCCAATTTAAACATATCCATCATAACCCTAGGACGAATCTTCCCCCTACCTCGTCCACTTCCAAAGAACCTTGTCCTCATCCACAATGTTCTGACTTTCCTTTTCCTCATGATCCGCATATTCTAGTTATTCAATCAAATCCTCATACAGAAGCCTCACTGAGATATGATGTAATCATTCCAAAAGATATGAGAAGACCCTCTGATCCTGAAATAAGAAAATTCCTTTCTTTGTCAAAAGGATGTCCAAAGCATTGGGTAAAAGAAGATTGGATGAAAGAAATGTTAAATTGGGATTTGTTCACTCATCCAGATGCAGAAATTTTTGCCACAGAAACTACAACTGAAGAAAAGATAAAACTATCTAAAAGGTGGCAACAATACATGGATCAAAATCAAGCTTTTATCTCATTCTATGAATGGAGATACAGAAGACAAATGTTAAGAGTCTTCAAAGAGAAAAAAAATCATGCTCTAAACCTTTACCTACTCTATATAATGCAAAACCATTATGTTGTCCAGTCCAAAACAACACGATAAGAGACAATATCCAGAACTTAGAATGCATGTGGAAGCTTTATATTAAAATAGAGAGTCGAATAGCTCAAATGCCAGGGTATTACAAAATATGAGCAGGATTCTCTATCTCACTCTTATGAACTGAAAACACTCAGAAAGACTCGAAAGCTCAGACAGAAGGGAGCTTTGGAAGACTCAGACTCTTCGACTGACTAACACACAACTGACTCCCGGAACTCTTCTCTTCATCTCTTTATATACAATTGTTTGGAGATGAGAATCATTACAAAGATAAGACTTGACCTGACATGTCGGGTACCAAATCTACTTTAGGGATTTGGCAGTAGAAATCGTGCAAGATTCTTCCGACCAAATCAGTCTTTTTATTCCCACTAAGAAAAGAAAATCTATCTTTAAAGATTTGGCAGAATAATCGTGCAAGATTTTCTGACCAAAGTCTAAATCTACTTTTACTCACTGGGGAATCTTAGAAATGCGAGTCAACCACGCCAGAAGTTGGAGAAGTGCTCCAAGTTCCTAAGATGCCAAATTACATAGTGGAGTTTTATACTGTAAACCCACGGAAACAGATTGGCACCACTGTCAGCCAATAAGACTTGAATTACACTGTGGAGGTTTATGACGTAAACCCACGGAAACCGATTGACACCACTGTCGGCCAATAAGACATGATAGTGCTCATAATTATGAGATTCTTCATTCCTTTGGCTAATCATGGAAATGATTAAATCGGTATGGGTCCCAATGCTGAGTATAGATTTCTCGGTACATCCTAGGATCCTCATCTCGATCTTCGTCTTGTTGTAGTACATACTTTGCCATGATCACCCATGGATGTTTTTCTCTTGTAAAAAGCATTTAGTACTCAGCATCTGTGATTTGATTCAATTTATGCACATTGTTTGATAAATTTCTCTGATGGAACAGGAACATTTGTGCAGTGTCTATCACATCCGGATGTATGGTGCTAGGATTTAGGCCAAACCTTTTCCACCATGTATCTAACCAGTCTGGTTCAGGCGTTGTATTTGTACTGAACTGATCTGAAAATTTAACCATACAATAGTAGTACCTGTATCTATCAGTCCATAAGCGAACATGATCCCACATTGCCTTATATTGAAAATAGTTTATCTGAAATAATTTTTCATAAGGATTCGATTGGGGCCATGATTGTAAGGTTCTCATTCTGTGGATCTGAAAATAAGAATAAGGAGGAGTCTGGTTCCATTGTTGTGAATGATGACAGAACCAATTTCTGTTAACGGATCTTATTCTGCTAATATCACCCATTTAACCAACTTTTGTCGAGTTGCAATTGTAGGAGCTTAATGTATTTTCCCTATCAAATATTGAGGGGGGATAACATGAATACTTGTATTTGCAGAAAATCCTGGTAGACCAAACTCAACACCTTCATATCCTCTGAGTTCCCAGTGGGGAGCCCAATTTTTAGAATAGGTTTCCCAATCTAGATTGTCATCAATTTCTTCTGAAACTGGGACATTGTTAAGATCATCCCACGTGTTAATGACAACCATGTTTTTTCAATTATTTGAACAATAAGCAATTTGAGAATGGGATTCTGAAATAAAAGCCAAAATCTTTTTGATTGGCGGATGATTCCTGATTTGTGGCATTGCGATAAAGTATCATGGGTTTCCTTATGATACTGTTTCTGTTGCAAAAATACACAGAGGTAAATTTGATATTCTATTTTGAGATTTTTTCACTTGATAGATGATAAATGACATTTTCAATGGTCCACACTGCATAGTAAGGGGACTGCTTCAAAATTTAGTTTTTCAGCTTTCAATTGTGCTTATTTTCCTTGCCTCATGTTCTTTTCTTAGCCTTTCACATTGTTTATGTGAAAAATATGATTTGATTTTCAACAAAATATGCAAGTGTGTCATCATCACCAACATCAACTATAGCCTCTTCAAAGCATTCATCTATTAAGAAATCAAGTGAATCACATGGTTAGATTCTTCAATACAAAGTGTTTCTTAATTATGAACTTTAAAGGGATGGTTAGTTCCTTCTAAGATATATCTATGATATTCTTATGTCTGACATTGTGCTGCACAAAACTACATAGAATGCATAAAAGAAAAACCCTCTATTAATGACAGTTTTGTTTTAGGTTTTTAATATGTTAACACTGGTGTTATTGGTTTGTGCACAGTTAAAATGGCTAT
>SNQJ01S0038288.1:51686-74802 GCA_010110895.2 Picea sitchensis | reverse complement strand
TGGGTCCCCTTCACCCACATTTGTGAATGAAAAAGGTGCTCCCCCTCTTCAAGATCTGTTGGTTCTTCTGGTTGAATTGTTGTGGTCACGACAATAACAATGGGGTATGCGTCAATGATCTGTCCTTTACCAGTATTTTTAGAATCAAATTTTGAATCAGGATTCGGCTCTTTGTCTATGATCTCGGCCACCAATGACCATTTTGAGTGACATTCATCGGTGTTGTGCCAGGGGATTTTGTGGAAATCACACCATTTTCAGGTGTCCTTCTTTGTCTTCTCGTGACCCTTCTTTTCCTGTGTCTTGGACTATTTTCGGGAGACTGTTTGTTCGGGCTATCTTTGTTGTACTTTGGTTGTTGCGTATTTCCAGACCCAAATTCTCGTTTGTTCTGGTGCTTAAATTTCTGCTCAGGTTTAACATCATATCGATAAGCAGCACCGAGTGATGAGATGTCTAGAAAATCCATTTCCATATGGATGTATCTGTGTAGAGCCCCACGGTATTTTAGAACCAAATGTCACTCAGAGTCTTTGATACCCATCTTGGTGTGCAAGGTATGGAAGGTATTGGTGAACTCTGAAACTGCTTGGCCCCTCTCTTTCCAGTGTGGTCCATCTCATGTACGGGTCCTCATATTTGCCAATAGGGTAATATTGTTCCTTTACCACATCCACAAAAAATTCCCAAGTGGGATCAGCCCCATATATTCCAGACTCCTCTGTGAAACTTTTCTCCCAGTAAGTTTCCCACCAATGTTTGACATGAAGGAGAGATTTAAGGAGTGCGAAGGTGATATTTTATTTTTCGAAAAAATTGTGAATAGAGAAATAACCTTCTAGTTGAGTTAACCATTTTTCTAGGTCTTCTGCATCTATTTGTCCTTCAAATACAGGAATATCAAAATTAACTTGTACCTTGAAAGGTGAGGTGACTCCAAAGTGGCTGATTGATGAATATGTGTCTGATTCTATTGGTAGGCGTTTAAGGATGTGAGCAAAATTCTCCATCATTTCATCCCTCTGTCGCGTGAGAGCTTGCTCAAGCAACAGATTGATAGGATCATCTGCTCCGTCGTTTTTCTTTTCTTATTCCATTGAGGGTTTCTTGGGTGTGCGAGAGAGATTGTCTTCAAGAGAGACAAGCTCAAGACCCAACTTGCTATACTCAGACCTCGTCAGGGACATGCACTGAAAAAACAATTAAGAGCAACCTGCTCTAATACCACTGATCCGGATTATTTTCAGCACGAAATGAGATCAGAGAAATAATAAAGAAATGCACAGAGATATCACAGATATTCAATAATATAACATAAATGTATCAGAAATTCAAACATAAACACAGATATACAGTAATACACGATTTCTATTAATGAAATAAATGTACAGAGACTGTAAAAATACAAGGTGAAAGACTCAATGGTGGCAACTTATCTCTGAGAAGAGATGTGACGGCTACTCGCATTCGTAAGAAGATGATTACAATGAGGCTCCGAAGGCATTTTTATAATAAACAGGAATTCCAAAAACCCTATACATCCAAAAACCTAACCCTAGGAGATGAAGAGTCAAAAGTCATGTGGGCCCCGCTTGGGTAAGTTAGTGCATCAACTTCCCAGGGTCGTAACTTTTGCATGCGATCTCTGTTTTAGGCGTATGATAGCTCGTTCGAAAGGTATCATCAAGGAGATTCATTTTGGGGGCTCAATCATTCCTTAAACTATCATTTAAAACCTCTATCTCGAAAAACCTTCATTTAGACACTCAAAATGGCACCGGAAGTTAAAACCTACTAAAAATAGTAAATTGCCAAAATTGCCAGAAAACCGTTTTGAGCCAGTTGGAAAAGGTGGGTGGCCACCGATATCCACCTGGATCAATTCTCCCTCCTTAGGAAGCAATGTTATCTATTGCGTTGAGTTCCTGAGGGAGAGGGAAAAGCATTTGCTGGATCTGCATCTTAGTGAGCTGTTTGTATTGTTCGAGACGTCGCATTGCTTAGTTTGTGGAAGTCTCTCATGAACCTATTGAAGTTGAGGTTGTTCAAAAAGTCGAGCTACATGAGAGGAAGGTGTGCAGAAGGAATCTTTGTGATTTTCTACAACCTTGTTGACCTACTTCTGCTGGATAGAAGGTGCAAGGGGTGAGGTTGTAGTGGTTGTAGTGTCCTTATGTTCCCCTTTCGAACAGATTGTGAAGAAGCTGAATTTTGCAGTATGAGATACTACCTTGTGACACTTTTTAGGTGGAACAATAGTTGAAACTACCTCTGGTATTCTGTAGAGATGACCCCTCAAAGTAACAATGACACTACGGGGTCGAGACTCATAAACAGCATGGCGTCTCCACATATCTAGTTGGCCCAAGAGAATATCACAGACATCCAGTGGGGAAACATCACATAATACCTCATCCTTGAAGGGTTGGATGTCATATGACAATTGGCACTGTTGGTTGACACAGAGATCTCATCCTTGCCGAAGCGAACCAATTTTTATGGTTGCGGGTGTGGTGTTGTCGACAATCCCAACTATTTGACGACCTCTGCTGAGATGAGGTTTTTCTGACTTCCGCTATCAACAATAAAATGCAACGGGGTCCCCTTCACCCACATCTATGAGTGAAAAAGGTGCTCCCCCTCTTCAGGATCTATTGGTTCTTCTGGTTGAATGGATGCAGTCGGGACAATAACAGTGGGGTATGCGTCAATGATCTATCATTTACCAGTATTTTCAGAATCAGGTTATGAATCAGGGTTAAGCTCTTTGTCTTTGATCTCGGCCGCCAATGATTGTTTTGAGAAACATTCATCGGTGTTGTGCCAGGGGCTTTTGTGGAAATCACACCATTTTCTGGTGTCCTTCTTTATCTTCCCGTGACCCTTCTTTTCCTGTGTCTTGGACTGGTTTTTGGGAGACTGTTTGTTAGGGTCGTCTTTGTCGTACTTTGGTGGTTGTGGATTTGCAGACCCAAATTCCCATTTGTTCTAGAGCTTAAATTTTTTGGCTAACAAGGAGATCTCATCCTTGCTGAAGCCACCCGATGTTGTATGGTTGTGGGTGTGGTGTTGTTGACAATCCCAACTGTTTGATGACCTCTGTTGAGATGAGGTTTTTCTGGCTTCCGCTATCAACAATAAAATGCAGTGGGGTCCCCTTCACATCTGTGAATGAAAAAGGCACTCCCCCTCTTCAGGATCTGTTGGTTCTTCTGGTTGAATTGTTTCGGTCGCAACAATAGCAGTGGGGTATGCGTCAATGATATGTCCTTTACCAGTATTTTCATAATCAGATTATGAATCAGGGTTTGGCTCTTTGTCTTTGATCTCAGCCACCAGTGACTATTTTGAGCGACATTCATCGGTGTTGTGCCAGGGGCTTTTGTGGAAATCACACCATTTTCAGGTGTCCTTCTTTGTCTTCCTGTGACCCTTCTTTTCCTGTGTCTTGGACTGGTTTTCGGTAGACTATTTGTTAGGGTCGTCTTTGTCGTACTTTGGTTGTTGCGGATTTTCAGACCCGAATTCCCATTTGTTCTGGTGCTTAAATTTTTGCTCAATTTTAACAGCATATCGATAAGCAGCACCGAGTGATGAGATGTCCATAAAATCCATTTCAGTATGGATGTATCTGTGTAGATACCCAGGGTATTTTAGAACCAAATTTCGCTCAGATTATTTGATACCCAGCTTGGTGCACAAGGTATGGAAGGTATTGGTGAACTCTGTAACTGCTTGGCACCTCTCTTGACACAGTGTGGTCCATCTCATGTACTGGTCCTCATAGTTGCCAACAGGGTAATATCGTTCATTTACCGCATCCATAAAAAATTCCCAAGTGGGATCGGCCCCATATATTCCAGACTCCTCGGTGGAACTTTGCTCCCAGTAACTTTCCCATTAATGTTTGACATGAGGGAGATCTTTAAGGAGTGTGAAGGTGATCTTTTATTTGTCGGAAAAATTGTGAACAGAGAAATAACCTTCTAGCAGAGTTAACCATTTTTCTAGGGCTTCTGCATCTATCTGTCCTTCAAATACATGAATATCAAAATTAACTTGTACCTTGAAAGGCGAGGTGCCTCCAAAGTGGTCACTTGATGAATATGTGCATGATGCTATCGGCAGGCGTTAAAGGATGTGTGCAAAATTCTCCATCATTTCGTCCCTCTGTCACGTGAGAGCTTGCTCAAGCAATAGATTGATAGGATCGTCTGCTCCGTCGTTTTTATTTTATTCCGCCATTGAGGGTTTATTGGGTGTGCGAGAGCGATTTTCTTCAAGAGAGACAAGCTCGAGACCCAACTTGCTATACTCGGACCTCGTCGGGGACATGCACTAAAAAAATGATTAAGAGCAGCCTGCTCTGATACCACTGATCCGTATTATTTTCGGCACGAAATGAGATCAGAGAAATAATAAAGAAATGCACAGAGATATCACAGATATTCAATAATATAACATAAATGTATCATAAATGCAACCATAAACACAGATATACAGTAATACATTATTTCTATTAATGAAAGAAATGTACAGAGATTGTAAAAATACAGAGTGAAAGACTCGTTGGAATGGTGGCAGCTTATCTCTGAGAAGAGATGTGACGGCTACTCGCATTCGCAAGAAGATTATTACAATGAGGCTCCAAAGGCCTTTTTACAATAAACAGGAATTCCAAAAACCCTAGACATCGAAAAACCTAACCCTAGGAGATGAAGCATCAAAAGTCACGTGGGCCCCGTTTGGGTAAGTTAGTACATCAACTTCCTAGGGTCGTAACTTTTGCATACGATCTTTGTTTTAGGCGTATGATAGCTCGTTGGAAAGGTATCGTCGAGGAGATTCATTTTGGGGGCTCAATATTGCCTTTGGCTATCATTAAGAACCTATATCTCTAAAAACCTTCATTTAGACCCTCAAAATGGCCTCGGAAGTTAAAACCTGCTAAAAATAGTAAATTGTCAAAATTGTCAGAAAATGGTTTTGAGCCGGTCGAAAAAGGTGGGTGGCCACCGATATCCACCTAGATCAATCCACCCTCCCTAGGAAGCAATGGTCTCCATTGCATTGAGTTCCTGCGAGAGAGGGAAAAGCATTTGTTGGATCTGCATCTTGGTGAGTTGCTTGTATTGTTGGAGACGTCGCGTTGCTTAGTTTGTGGAAGTCTGTCATGAACCTATTGAAGCTGAGGCTATTAAACAAGTTGAGAAACATGAGAGGAAGGTGTGCAGAAGGAATATTTGTTCTTTGTTGCAACCTTGTCGACCTGCTTTTTTTGGATAGACGGTGCAGGGGGGAGGTTGTAGTGGTTGCAGTGTCCTTTTGTTCCCCTTTTGAACAGATTATGAAAAAACTGAATTTTGCAGTATGAGATACTACCTTGTGACACTTTTTAGGTGGAAAAATAGTTGGAACTACCTCTGGTATTATGTAGAGATGACCCCCCAAAGTAACAATGACACTACGGGGTCGAGACTCATAAACAACATGGCGTCTCCACATATATGGTTGGCCCAAGAGAACATCACAGACAACCAGTGGGGCAACATCACATAATACCTCATCCTTGAAGGGTTGGATTCTGTATGACAATCGACACTGTTGGCTGACACGGAGATCTCGTCCTTGCCGAAGCCACCCGATGTTGTATGGTTGCGGGTGTGGTGTTGTCGACAATCCCAACTGTTTGACAACCTCTGTTGAGATGATTTTTTTCTGTCTTCCGCTATCAACAATAAAATGCAGCGGCGTCCCCTTCACCCACATCTATGAATGAAAAAGGTGCTCCCCCTCTTCAAGATCTGTTGGTTTTCTGGTTGAATTGCTACGGTCACGACAATAACAGTGGAGTCTGTGTCAATGATTTGTCCTTTACCAGTATTTTCATAATCAGATTATGAATCAGGGTTCGGTTCTTTGTCTTTGATCTTGGCCACCAATGACTGTTTTGAGTGACATTCATCGGTTTTGTGCCAGGGGCTTTTGTGGAAATCACACATTTTTTCGGTGTCCTTCTTTGTCTTCCCGTGACCCTTCTTTTCTTGTGTCTTGGAATGGTTTTCGAGAGACTGTTTATTAAGGCCGTCTTTGTCGTACTTTGGTTGTTGCGGATTTGCATACTCAAATTCCCATTTGTTTTGGTGCTTAAATTTCTGCTCAATTTTAACAGCATATTGATAAGCAGCACCGAGTGATGTGATGTCCAGAAAATCCATTTCAGTCTGGATGTATCTGTGTAGAGCCCCACGGTATTTTAGAACCAAATGTCGCTCGGAGTCTTTGATACCCAGATTGGTGCGCAAAGTATGGAAGGTATTGGTGAACTCTGGAACTGCTTGGCCCCTTTCTTGCCACAGTGTGGTCCGTCTCATGTATTGGTCCTCATAGTTGCCAACAAGGTAATATTGTTCCTTTATCACATCCACAAAAAAATCCCAAGTGGGATTGGCCCCATATATTCTAGACTCCTCTGTGGAACTTTTCTCCCAGTAAGTTTCTCATAAATCTTTGACATGAGGGAGAGCTTTAAGGAGTGCGAAGGTGATCTTTTCTTTGTTGAAAAATTTTGAACAGAGAAATAACCTTCTAACAGAGTTAACCATTTTTCTAGGGATTATGCATCTATCTGTCTTTCAAATACAGAAATATCAAAGTTAACTTGTACCTTGAAAGGTGAGGTGCCTCCAAAGTGGTTGCTTGATGAAGATGTGCATGATGCTATTGGCAGGCGTTTAAGGATGTGGGAAAAATTCTCCATCATTTTGTCCCTCTATCGTGTGAGAGCTTGCTCAAGCAACAGATTGATAGGATCGTCTGCTCCGTCATTTTTCTTTTCTTCCACCATTGAGGGTTTATTGGGTGTGCGAGAGCGATTGTCTTCAAGAGAGACACGCTCGAGACCTAACTTGCTATACTTGGACCTCGTCGGGGACATGCACTGAAAAAATGATTAAGAGCAGCCTACTCTGATACCACTGATCCGGATTATTTTCGACACAAAATGAGATCGGAGATATAATAAAGAAATGCACAGAGATATCACAAATATTCAATAATATAACATAAATGTATCAGAGATGCAACCATAAACACAGATATACAGTAATACACGATTTCTATTAATGAAAGAAATGTACAGAGACTGTAAAAATACAGAGTGAAAGACTCGTTGGAATGGTGGCAGCTTATCTCTGAGAAGAGATGTGACGGCTACTCGCATTCGCAAGAAGATGATTACAATGAAGCTCCGAAGGCCTTTTTACAATAAAAAAGAATGCCAAAAACCCTAGACATCCAAAAACCTAACCCTAGGAGATGAAGCGTCAAAAGTCATGTGGGCCCCATTTGGGTAAGTACATCAACTTCCCGGTGTCGTAAATTTTGCATACAATCTCCGTTTTAGGCGTATGATAGCTCATTGGAAAGGTATCGTCGAGGAGATTCATTTTGGGGGCGCAATCATGTCTTTGGATATCATTGAGAACCTCGATCTCGAAAAACCTTCATTTAGGCACTCAAAATGGCCCTGGAAGTTAAACCTGCTAAAAATAGTAAATTGTCAAAATTGCCAGAAAATTGTTTTGAGCCAGTCGGAAAAGGTGGGTGGCCACCAAAATCCACCTGGATCAGGTAGGTTATGATCAAATGAAGAACATAAAGGGCTTAGGCAAGAGAGAGAGCAAAACAAGCAGTTATCAAAATAGTCTCGCTTTGATATTACTAACAAGCCAGGTATGGACAGAGAATGTAATTCCACACTTGATATCTTTCATTAACATGAAGCCTTAATAAATATGCATTCAAATATTTGTTGGTATTCACCTTTCGAGTGACTCTTCCTATCACCTATGATTCTTCACATTTCTATTATTTACAATTTTATTTACAAATTACCATACTTTGAGGATTAGGTATTCAACATCTACCAATTGTAGAAAAGCAATATTGTTATTATAATTAGTAGTTTAGAATAATAGGAAGGGAAATTAACATTTTTTACCTAAAATTTGTTAGGAATCAGTTTAAATTGGTAGAATAAAAAATATTAAATGTTAACATTACATAATGTGATTGCAGTATGGATATTCAAAAGTGTTGAATTTATTTTTATATTCATAACAATAATTTTATTAATATAAAATTGTGATTTCAACAAAGATTACCTAATCTAATTTTGATGATAAAAAATAAAAATGAAAATAATTAAAAAATTTAACCTTCTTCGTCAAAATTTTCTACAGTAAAATCTTTTTGGTGTCTTTGTCACATTTTCATGACTATTAATGTGTTCTCAATAAATGTATTTGTGTTGTGTTGCATTTTAGTTGAATCACAACTTTAGATGTGCATAGAAAGAATGTAAGTCTTGAAATACAACATATCCATCACACATAAAAAAAAATTCTTCCTAATTGATGGATTCCTAATTTCCAATGTCATCAAGAAGGATTGTGCATGACCATATTTGTAGCTTCATTCACTCCAAAAGAACACCCTGGTATTAGGTCAATTCAAAAACAAGAGCGGTCTTCCTCCCTTGAATAACACGCTCCATTAAAGCCTTGTGACATTTTGATTTTTTGTTGTGGTTAGAAATAAGCGAGGAAGATGAAAAAGGTATTGGGAAAGGAAATATGAAGGAGCGGATAAGGAGGAAGTTAATGTGTACGGGGTGGGTTTTAGTGTCATTGATAGGAGTTCAAGATTCCCTAATTTTTTTAATTCGTGTTGTTGAGATTTTTTTAATGTTAATCATTTATCTTATTATATGGTAGAGTAGTGATAGTTTTTAGTTAGAATTTTAGTTTGGTCAAAACATATGTGGTGATTAGTGCCGAGGGAATGTAAGGAAACATATTTTGGAATTCAATCATGATTGGTGTTAACAATATGTTTCTTGAGTCTAGTTTTGATGGAACAAAATTTTGGCTAATGTAGGACGTGCCACATGAGTAGGGAATTTTGTGAACACCTTGTAGATAAATGAGGTTGATTTTATATTTGATAGAGATAAAGGTGCTTTGAACGATTTTGAGAGGTTTGAAGATAGTTATGATATTATTGTTTTTAAGGTTTTTGGATATTTTATCGGTGGTTCCTTGGATGAAGGGGAGAAAAACTCTAATATGCATATTATTTTGAGACTTAGTTGGTGTATATTTGGGGTGAGTATCTTTGGGGAAGGCTTTGTTGATTTTGTGATTGGAATAATTATTGTTGTAGAGGGATTTTCTAAGATGGTCTCTCTTTATCTAGGTATCGGTAGCCAAATTATCGAAGACTCTTAATTTTTGCATTGGGTGGTGATGAGACTTGGCATTGAGGTATTGGTGAGTATGCGTTTTTTTCCTATACACTTGGTGGAATAAAGATCCATTTGTGTTGTGTGTGACTAAGAAATCTAGAAATGGGAGGCAATGATCTTTTTTATTTCCATGGTGAATAGGATATCTTTTGAGATGGTTGAGAAAATGGTCCATATTTTTTAGGCCATGGGACTAGATAATAAAGGTGTCATTGATTAATAATTTTCAACATTTCAATTTGAGAGGTAGGGTCTTTTTCTAAAATGTTCCATAAAAATATTAGCTATCACTGTTTGAATATATAATTCCTACTTATCTAATATACTTGCTAATGTATTGAAAAGTAGAGTTAATCTCTACGTTAGTTGTGTGATCCTATTATTAAGAGGTTGTTAGAGAGTTGGATTTGTGAGATCCTTGTTTGGTGTGTGGTTGAGATATTCTCTCAACCTCTCCAGTTATCTTTAGAATAAGTTAAATCTGATAACAACATGTACACTCTATATAATAGAGTCCATTGTATTGATATTGTAAGCAATTGAACAATTGTTCATATCACTCTACTCTTCCATTTTATCATGGTATCAGAGCTTGAGGGTTGGGCGTGACTCCCTCGCAGGAGTGCCCAGGATCATGTGAAGAGTAGAGGAATAATCTGATTTCTAAGTGTTTGCGGATCTTGAGAGAGGCGGATGCCTGAGATATTGGCTGAGATAGTGAGATCACTAGCGTGAAGCATCATCTGGAGATACTGCATGTTGTGTTGCACCGGTTTTGGCATTTATCCCGATTCGTGGCATTTCTTCGTTCGATTTGGATAATACAGCTAGACCATCGTTGGAATTTCATAGGGAGGCTTTGAACGCCTGCATTGCATGTCGATTACTCTTACCGGATGCTTAAAGGATGTTGTTCGAGCTCGGATTTTTTGGTTTTCGTTGCAGCTGGTGGTGAACTGCGGGATAGAAATACAGTGTCTCCTACTTTCAACTGGTGTTAGTGTGGCATGACTGTAAAGGTTAAAGTTGATGATCATGCTGCACAAACTAGTGTTCATGTTGTAATTACTAGTGGATACACTACAGATGATATTTTAAGAGCTCTGTGGGGTGAACGTATAGGCACTTTGTTCCATAGAGATGCTCATTTATAGTTACCAGTCAAAGACATCAACGCTCGCCAAATGGTTGTTGCTGCAAGGAATGCCAGCAGGCATTTGCAGGGTCTTTCCTCTGATGACCGAAAGAAGATTCTACATGATGTTACCAATTCTTTGGAAGCAAATGAAGATTTGATAAGGGTATAAAATGAAGCTGATGTATGTGTTTCACAACAAATTGGCATTCCAAAGTCTATGATTTCTCGATTGACACTAAAGCCTGGAAAGGTCTCTGCTTTGGCAAAGTCCATACAAATGCTTGTTGATATGGATGACCCAATTGGACAAGTTCAGAAAATAACAGAGTTGGCAGATGGCCTTATATTGGAGAAAACAACCTGCCCCTTGGGTGTGCTACTTATTGTTTTTGAGTCCCGACCCGACGCTTTAGTTCAGATAGCGTCATTTGCAATCCAAAGTGGAAATGGCCTTCTTCTGAAGGGTGGGAAAGAAGCAGTTCGAACAAATGCAATTTTGCATAAAGTTATCACTGAAGCACTTCATGAATCTGTAGGAAAGAAGCTTATCGGACTTGTAACTTCAAGAGATGAAATTCCAGATCTTCTTATGCTGGATGATGTTATAAATATAGTCATTCCAAGAGGTAGCGAAAGACGAACAAGTAGAGAAAATGGCTATGGTGAGCCTGAGAGGTAGTGTTGTTGGATGAGTCAGGATAAAGGACTCATTTTTTGAGTTTTGGAGAGGAGCTGCAATTGTTGAGTAAAGGAGTCGTAAAGCCAGAGGCTGCTATTGTTGGAGTTTGTTGTTGTTCGCGCCATTACATGGAGGTGTTATAGCAAAATGAAGTAAGGTGTACGTGCCCATTCCATCGGACTCACAGGGGGTAGATTGTGAGAAGTGTAATTGAGTTATGATTTTACAAGTATTGTTACTGATATTTTTTGGTTTGAAGGTGTGCATAGTTATGTTATTTGTGAGACATGTAATTGAAAGCAAGACTAGGATATTTTGATGTAGTGGTCCTAGAAAATTCTATGTACCTGAGCCATTGTATACCACCTAATGTGAAAAGTTCGTGGTAATCTAGAAACCACTATGTAAAGCATGGTTACAGGTAATCCGAGAAAACCTGATGCATAGTTGAGGGTAATCCGAGAAAACCTAGAGCATGGTTACAGGTAATCCGAGAAAACCTGGTGCATGGTTGAGGGTAATCCGAGAAAACCCAGAGCACGGTTATGGGTAAGCCGAAATAAAACCCAGGTTGATGATGATGTGATGAAGGGGGAGCTATGAGGAAGAATGGTTGAATGAACCATGTAGCTGAAAAGGATTCCTATAGAACTAGCGGTTACATCGGCTGATGACCCATGTATTCCGGTAGATGGATTTATCTTTATATGGACAACAATAATCAAATGCAGGTACAAGAGGAAGCACACGAAGATATGACCACATAGATATTTAGATAAGTAGTCATTAAGGGAGAGTGTTGGAATATATAATTCCTACTTATCTAATATACTTGCTAATGTATTGAGAGGTAGAGTTAATCTCTACGTTAGTTGTGTGATCCTATTATTAAGAGGTTGTTAGAGAATTGGATTTGTGAGATCCTTGTTTGGTGTGTGGTTGATATATTCTCTCAACCTATCCAGTTATCTTTAGAATAAGTTAGATCTGATAACAACCTGTACACTCTATATAATAGAGTCCATTGTATTGATATTGTAAGCAATTGAATATTTGTTCATATCACTCTACTCTTCCATTTTATCAATCACAAGTAAGAGAGGAGATACAATGGTGGTTCCTTCAATTTTCTCATATAATTCGCCTTGGTAACTGAAGGATTTGGATTCAAGGTAGATTTTGATGAGATCATTGATATCATGATTAACATAGTTAGACATGGCCTTAAGGGCTTCTTTGACAGGGACCTTTGTGAATAAGGAGATGGCATCAAAACTATCATTAATGTCATTTTTTCTATCTAAAGATCTTGGATAAAGTGAATGAAATCTTAAAAGTCTTTGATCAAGGGGGACTTTTGGTTGATAAAGGATTGGCAAGTTTTGGATAAGAATGTAGCAAGTTCATAATTTAGAGAGTTTATGGTACTAACTATAGGGCAAAGGGGATGTTTTTCCATGGATTTTGGGTTGGCCATATTGTAAATGTGTTGAAATTTCACATAATAGATCTAGTTGGGAATTGATATACATAGTCGGAGAGAAAATAAAAGAAAAGAGAAGTAGGAGAGAAAGAATGGAAGAATTTTCATTAACCAAATGAATAATTGATAATTTACACATGATATACTCTATATAACTCAACCAATACGCACAGGAGGAGAAGCCAGTGCACCATAGTGGTGGTCTAGAGTGATCTGGATACACACCAGCAATTATGGGAGTAAATTGCCACCTAGTCTAGTCTCTCAAGAAGTTACAAGAGTGAGATACCACCTAGTTGAGTTAAATAGTCTATCACTCTTCAGTTAACTGATCGAAATAGAGTGAAGTGAGGAGGAGATCAGGGAATCATAGGTAATGCTCTAGTCTGGTGATGATCCGAAGGAAAATGTGCATTAGTTAGTGATGATCCCAATGATGCATGGTGATAATTCCATGGTAGCATCTAGACTCCACTCAACTGATCAAACTGAAGTGAAAACTGAAGAGAATATTCTCCCTAGAGGAATATTCTTCCTAAAATATAGGAGACTAAATAATGACTAATAAACAAGGAAAAACCTTAGGAAAAATAAATCCTAGGTGTGTGTGAAGTAACTCCAACACCCCCCCTAAACATCACTATGGTGAAAATAAAGAATGGGTCCTGGCAACAAGGCCATGTTAGGTACCCAAATANTAAACAAGGAAAAACCTTAGGAAAAATAAATCCTAGGTGTGTGTGAAGTAACTCCAACACCCCCCCTAAACATCACTATGGTGAAAATAAAGAATGGGTCCTGGCAACAAGGCCATGTTAGGTACCCAAATACAAAAGATACATTGAAATAACGTGAGGAAAGAGGGAAAACCTCATGGAAAAAACCCCCTTCAAAGTACAATGTATGTAAAAAGAAGAACTGACAGTTACTAGGTAAATGTGTCCTTCACTCCAAGACGACTGCACAAAGAATGAAACTTTTGCTCAATGAAGGTCTTGGTGAATATGTTTGCAGTCCGTTCTGCTGAAGGACAGAATTGCAAGTCGATGATCCCCTCCTGCACTAAGTCTCGGATGTAGTGCATGTGGATCTCAATGTGCTTCATCTGATTCCTCTGAACTGGATCTCTACATAACTTCAGAGTGTTATGGTTGTCACACCAGATGACGATCGACTGATGAAACTGAATGCCCAACTCAGTGATAAAATGTTGTACCCACATAGCCTGAATGGTTATGTTAACTACCCCTCTATACTCTACCTCGGTTAAAGATAGAGCAACAACAACCTGCTTCTTGATCGACCAATAGATAGGCCTGAAACCAAGACTGAGTGAGTAACCAGAGGTGGACTTGCGATCAGTGTTATCGCTAGCCCAGTCAGAATCAGTGAACCCAATGAGGTCCAATGTAGAGTTTGTTGCATAATAAATCCCAAAGGTGATGGTTCCTTGTATGTATCGAAGGATACGCTTTGAAACCTTCCAATGTATCTCATGTGGCTCCTACATGAACCTAGAAATTGTGCCAACTGCAAAGGAGAGGTCTGGTCTAGAGTGTGTGAGATACAACAAGCTCGCCATTAGTTGTCCATACAGTGTACTGTCAACCAGTGGAGTGTCCCCATAATCCTCAAGTTTGACTCCTGATAGGAAAGGATTCAGAGCAAACTTGTAGTTTGTCATGTGAAATCTCTCAAGGAGATCTCGTGCATACTTGGTCGGAGACAGTTTGATGCTTGATGCATCCTGACTGATCTCGATTCCAAGGAAGAAATGTAGCGGACCAATGTCCGTCATCAAGAACATGTCATGTAGAATCCTCTTGACTGCAAGAATCATTGAAGTTGAGCAATCGGTGATCAGCAAATCATCGACATACAGAACTAGGAGTAGAAGTGAATCAATCATCCTGAGCATGTAAACATTTGGATCTGATTTACAATGTACAAAGTTCTGTGACAACAGGTAGGATTCCATCTTGGCATACTATGCCCTTGGAGCCTGCTTGAGTCCATAAAGATATTTCTTCAGTCGACAGACCAAATATGAATCCTGCATAAATCCCTAGGGTTGCTCCATATAGATCTCCTTAGTGATATCGTCGTGAAGAAATTCATTCTTCATGTCCATGTGATGGACTTCCCATCCCTTGGTTTCCGCAATGGCAAGTTGAAAATGTATGTAATCCATCTTTTCTACTGGAGCGAAGGTCTCATCATAGTCAATTTCGTGCACCTACTGAAATCCTTTGGAAACAAGCATGGCTTTGTATCTGCTAATCTGTTCATCCGCTGCGCTCTTGGTCCTGTAGACCCATCTGCACCTGACAAGTTTCCTTCCAAAAGGAAGGGGAACCATATCCCAAGTCTAGTTCTCGAGGAGGGAGTTGTACTCCTCCTGCATGGCGGATTCCCAAAAGGGATTTCTAGAAACCTCACCATAAGACTATGGATCTGAAGACTGAAACAAGAAAATATGCTTGGGTGGAAATGGTTCAGTGGAAGTGAGTGCAAGAGGAGGCTCCTCAAAATCAGATCAATTCCTCCTAGGATCAGTTGGATCCCCAACAAGATCCCCTGCATCCTGAAGAGTATTCTAAACCCACTTGGGCCTCATCTCTTGCTCTACATCTACATCTGCATGCACTGAATTTGCATCTGACTGTACTGGCTATGTATCTAGATCGTATGAATCCTATGAATCAGAACTCTCATCTGAAGAATATTCAGCCTGTGCATGGTCATCATCTCTGATAGGTGGAAGAACAAAGGTGTTTGCATGCGGTTGTTGAGGTACATTCAAGACACTTTCCTTGAATAGGACACTTCGCTCAATGATGATTCGGTCCAAGGAAAGATCAATAAGTATGTATCCCTTCACATCGTCTGGGTATCCAACAAAGATATGCTCTATGCTCTATGGATCCAGTGCCTTCCTCTTTTCAGAGGGAATCCCAACCCATGCACGTGAACCGAAAANCCAAGGAAAGATCAATAAGTATGTATCCCTTCACATCGTCTGGGTATCCAACAAATATATGCTCTATGCTCTATGGATCCAGTGCCTTCCTCTTTTCAGAGGGAATCCCAACCCATGCACGTGAACCGAAAATACAAAAGTGGGTCACTTCCAGTTTGAGGCCGCTCCAAGCCTCGTATGGGGTCTTATCCTTGACAGATCTATGGGGAGATATTATTTGGATGTACATTGCAAAGTTAAGTGCTTCAACCCATAATCTTTGTGGAGGTGACTTTGCATGTAGCATGCAAGATGGCATCTCTTTTAGAGATCGATTTTTCTACTCATTAACTTTATTTTGTTGTGAAGTATACGGAACTGTTTTCTGCAACTAAATCCCTACCTCATGACAAATATTTTGGATCTCATGGTTGACGTACTCTCCCCCATTATCAGTTCGAAGGATTTTGATTTTCTTTCTTGATTGTGTCTCAACCAGGGCTTTGAAATCTTTGAGGTATTGAAAGACCTCTGATTTTTTCCTGAGAAATAAAATCCATGTGAAGCATGAGAAATCGTCAACAAAAATGAGCACATACCTTGCTTTGATGATTGATGGATGTGGAAAAGGGACCATGAGGTCACTATGGATCATATCTAAAGGAGAGGAAGCTCTCTGAGTCTTTCCTTTGTCAACTTTCTATTGAGGGTGTTTTCCAAGAACACAACCCTCACAGATTCCTTTGGAGAAATGGATGTCTGGTAGACCATCAACCAATCATTTCTTGATACGTTGTTGCATATATATGAAATTTAAATGCCCAAACCTTTCGTGCCATATCCTACTGCTTTCATCAGCATGGGTAAGCAGTAAAGAAGAATCTGGTTCAATAAATTTAGAAAATGTGTAAAGCCTAGATTGATAATTTACTTCACCGATAGAAACCCTGGAATTGGTTTTCATGTCATATATTTCCACTTCATCATGTGTGAATATGAATTTCTTTCTGGTGCTGAAATTTTTTAGTTGATACACGAAGAGAAGATTGACAGAAAGTTTGGGAACGTGCAACACATTATTGAATCTTTTGTTGGTCAGTTCAATCCTTCCTTTGTCGATGACCTCGACTGGAGAGTTGTCTCCCATCATAATAGGAGGACCTTTGCATGCATCCAATGAAGAATATACTTCTTTTGTGGAATCCATGTGATGTGATTCTCCTGAATCTACGATCCAAGCATCGAGAGAGGAGTTGATGGCAATCAAAGCATGGCTAGAATTGCCTTTCTTTGAATTCTGATCTTCTGGCTTCTTCTTCTTGGAACCCTCAGGGAAGCGATCTCTAAGGTTTTTTTGTTGAAGTATTTTAGTTATTATATCTATCTATTTGTACATACGTGTGGATTCTGGATGGACTCCTTTTAGGCAATATGTGCATTTCTCTCCTTTTCTTCCCTTTCGACCTTTGGATCCAGAGGCATCGTTGAAGGGTTTTGAGTACCCTTCCTTATTCATATTTACATGAGCTTTCATTTTGTATTTAGATTTAGATTTATGATCTTGATGACCATTACCATCTTGCACAAAAAGTGCATGTGCCTTTGGGCCTTTTATATTTCCCATGTTGATGAGCTTGGTTTGCTCTTGTGTCAGAGATTCAATAAATTCCTCGAGAGAAGGTATATTCCAGGTGGCTCGATAGGCGAATCTAACTGAATGGAATGTAGATACAAACACTAAGAATTCAGGACCAAGTTTGGAGAGAATGGTGAGAACCATTTGTTTCTCCTCCTTAGATTTATCAACCCCACAAGCCTTGAGTTGCGACAATAAATCCTTATATTTTGTAAATAAATATTGAAGATTGTCGAAGATTTTTGGATCCAATGTGAGAAATTCAACCTCGAGCATGTGTCCCCTCATCTCATCCTTTTTTCCAAAGAGCCCTTCCATGGTTGTCCAGGATTCATTGGGGGTTTTACAGGAAGATATGTGAAAAAGGAGATCGGGAGAATAAAGACTGCAAATTGTTCTGAATGCTTCATCCATTCGATTTAGATACTTGGATTTTTCTATGAATGATGTCGATTTTGTCTCTATGTTCATGGTTAACCTGTACAATCCTCTACTTTGAATATGCATGATCATATTCTCCTTCCATGCAAATTAATTGTAAGGTGTAAGAATGAATTCTTTTGAATATTCAATTTTTTCGTTGTCTTCAATCTTCGGTACTCGCAAAAATAATTTGGTGTGGATTTTACCTAGTATTTTGTCACCTCTATTACCATGTAAATGTTTTGAAACTGCACAGAATATATCTAGCTCAGAATTGACATACACAGTTGCAGATAAAATAGAAGAAAAGAGAAGCAAGAGAGAAAGAATGGAAGAATTCTCATTAACCAAATGAATAATTGATAATTTACACATGATATACTCTATATAACTCAACCAATGCGCACTGGAGGAGAATTCAATGTGCCATAGTGGTGGTCTAGAGTGATCTAGACACACACCATCAGTTACGTGAGTAAACTGCCACTTAGTCTATTCTCTTGTGCAGTTACGGGAGTGAACTACCACCTAGTTGAGTTAACTAGTCTATCAGTCTTCAGTTAATTGACTGAAACAGAGTGAAGTGAGGAGAAGATCAGGGAATCATGGGTAATGCGCTAGTATGGTGATGATACCAAGGAAAATGTGCATTATTTGGTGATGACCCCAATGATGCATGGTGATAATCCCAATGTAACATCTAGACTCCACTCAACTGATCAAACTGAAGTGAAAATTGAAGAGAATATTCTCCCTAGAGCAATATTCTTCCGAAAATATAGTAGACTGAATAATGACTAATAAACAAGGAAAAACCTTAGGAGAAAGAAATCATAGGTGTGTGTGATGTAACTCCAACACATATATTCTAGGAATAAGGTTATTTTTAGGCTTAAAATGATATTTGATAGTATCATCTAAGGAGGAGTTGATGGGTTTCTTGATTAAATTGGAGAACTTTATGAAATCAATTTGCTCAAAGAACTTTATATAAAACCCAAGCAATTTTTTGCAATATATTCAATTGAAAAAAGTGGATTATGTTCCCTAGAAACTTGAACATGCTTATCCCTCTTTCTTTTAGTGTCATGAACATACTTTTTCGCTTTCTTTAGCCAACATTGATGCACATTCCATATGTAGAGAATTATTAAACAAATGAAAACATCATTGTGGATGAATGATATTTAAATGAAATAACACCAACAATAAATCAAAATGAAATGACAAAATTCAAAAACAAAGTTGGTGCATCGCCTAATTGTTGGGATCTCTATGAGGGCATCGTCAACAAGAAAGGATGAAGGTTTCCATGTGTGGGAGTTAGAAAAAACACTTTGGAAAAATGCACACAACTAGATCATGATTCTCTCCCGTACACTTTTCTTTGATATAATCGAAGTGATAAGAATCTTTATTTGATGTGCATAAAAATAAAGAATGGTGTACGAAGGAAACTTCCATGGCACCGAATTTCATGAAATAATATTGCAAAATAACAATGTTGACTTGGTAAATAAGGCCACTACAAACCAATATACCTTGTATTTATTAGCACAAATAATTTAACACATCACATGGATGTTTTGTATGTGCCTATTAGCATGCTCCACTTGCTATCTCATCATTATTCCTAATGTGAATGGATCGTGATTTAGTAGGAACACATCCACCTCATTCCTTTCCACCCAATATTGGACACTAAGCGAGTCATCCTTGTGAAGCCAGAATTGCAGGTCATCAATCTATTTTTTTGGTTTAGGATGTCTCTTTTTTAAAGGAATGCACTGCTTCATGTTACCAACAAACTCTCATGAGTTCATTGACCAGTAACCATACGATAATTACTATTATGTATCTTTATTAAAGAAACACCAACAAAAGGACATAACTTACTAAGTGTCTTTTACTTTCCAATAGGTGCATACTCTGACACAACCATTAATGGTGTGTGAATGTAGGATTGATGAGACCGTGGAAAGGCAAACCATGATTGTCTACATATTGAGACTGGATGTAAATGATGAGCACCATGTGTATTTAATCATGAAATGTTTTGACAATCTAATGCGATTGGCATCCTCTCCTCCTCCTCATTCAGACAATTATTCTTTTTCAACAAATCCTTGACATTGCCTTTGTGATCTTCTGGCTCATAAGAACACCATTTCCTGAAAGAATAAAACAATGTGTTGAATCCAAGTGTCAAAATAATGTTGACATATTTTCAAGTACACTTACATTTAAAACTAATAGGTTGGTAGTATAAGAAAGAAAAACGATAGCATACTACCAAATTTAAAATCAACAAGTTAGTAGTACCAACAAAATTGCTTCAACATATTTCCAATGGCCTTCACATTTAAATTTGACAAGTTAACACTATAACAAGAAATAAAACCAACAGGTAAAAAAAAATGCCCGGAACATGGAATAGCATTGGCTTGATGGTTGGAAACAAGAAATCTTGTCAATGTGTAATACATAATGTTGACATATTACAAGATCAACATATTTAAAATTTGGGCAAGTTCGAGCATTAAAATAATTTTAGTATATTTCAAGTGGAATTTTGAGTTAAAATTTAATAATTTAAGAGAATACTTATGTAAAATCGTGCAATAAGTACATGGGTAGTGCATTCCCTAGATTCTTTCAATCGATGTCATGGTTGTACAATTATTTTTTACCACATAACCATCTCCATTTCATCATACATAAGTAATTTCTTTTTATTTTGGGGAGGATGGTTGAGGGGAGGGGGGCTTAGGAAACCCTAAGGAGGTCAGCGAGGGTTTGGACGGTTTGCAGGGTTAGTTCTCTCTCACTTCTCGAGTAGGAATTTGGGTTGTGGATTTCACTTTGTCATTCTCAGCTAACGTTATGGCAATGCTCAAGGATGTAGTTGTCTACTCTCATGACCCACTAGAAGGCGAGGATATCTAGGCAGAGATAGTTGTCAGTCGGGTGGCCATGTATGCAGGTGCGTTTTCATCTCAACGGCGAGATAGAGGTGGAATATCAGGGAATCAATGGGGCCTTTGTCCTATCCTTTTACCATTCCTGTGGTTGAAATCCCTTTATTGTTTGTGGTTCCATTGGGGGGTGATTTAGGATCTAACTCGGTCATGGGGCTCATCGACCCGATCTCTTCGTATCTCGATGCCCGACATTGTTGTCCCGACATCTTTCCTGCAGCATACCCTTTTTCTTCATGGGAGGAATTCACCTTGCCATAGGAGTTTTGGGAACCAGAGGGGTGTGGTAGACCAGATCTAGGGTTTGTTGGAGATTTTCCAGGGCTCTTCAATGATGGCGAACATAAAGGGTCGATACCCTCATAATGGTGTGGTAATTTTCCTCAACTCATTATTGAGGTTGGTCTAGCGTTTACCCATCACACACCTTCTCTTCAAGCCCATGCCTCACAAGCAGCAGGGGGTTTCATTGATTCACTGTTAGTTCATGATCAGGTTGCAAATATTGTGGAAACCCTAAAAAATGGAGCGGAAGAAATCCTCACCAGGGAAAATGGGTCTCATTCTGAATCACATACTTAGGTCAGTCCTCATCACCGAAAAAACAAGTGTGTAAAGCCAAAAGATAAACCAACAAGTTTAATTTTAGGCATTGATATAACTATGTCCCAAGTGGTGGATATAGCTTCCATGACAGTGGTGGGAAATGAGAAGGGGACGATGTTTTAGCTTCAAAAATTTGACGAAATGGGTAAATACCCATGGGTCCAAGTCTTTAAGAAACTTTTCCTTGGTCCATATCTTAGACAGGGGTTGGTTTATCATCTTCAAATTTGGCACTAAAGAGGAAGCGGATTGGGATTTAAAATCAACATGGAGCATCGAATCAACCCCCATTTTACTCAAAAAATGGACCCCCCTTTTTCATGCAGGGAAGGAAAGGTTGGATGTTATCCATATTTGGGTGTGCCTTCTGGGACTCCCTCTAGAGTTCTAGAATAAGAAAATTTTCATGATGATTGGGAATACTCTAGGAAAAATTTTGGATGTCGATATGTCCTTTCAGGAATCCAAAGAATACATAATGGCATGTATTATGGTATCATTAAACTTGAAAGAGGGTTTTGTTGGACACACCTACCACACTTAGAGGGGGGGGGGGTGAATGAGTGTGGGACTCTTTTTCCCAAAACTTCCCTCTTGCACAAAACTCATCAATTAGCATTCAACATTTATTCATTTACCCATTGTTATCATTTATAACCAGTTAGATGTAGGCACATTTTAGCAACATATATCAGCAATATATCATCAACAATTCATCATCACAATGGACACAAAGAACACAAGATGTATGTACAATTTTCTTTTTATTACGAACTACAATCCTTGGGTTTATCAACAACAACTTAATAGAGTACAACTCTACAAGAGCACCAACTCTATATGCAAGACTCATCTTACACTCTCAGCATCAACTGAGATGAGGCAACAATCCTCAACAGATATCAATCTGTCAACAGGTACGTGACCTATCAGTAGTGCAGCCCACATGTGAATGCGCTCTGGCTCACTACAGCCCATGTGTGAACGCAGCCAATGTATAATGTAACAAACGTCTACTTCTAAACAACTAGGGTTTTGCTTTTCTTCACATGCTCAGAACTCTTCTATCTTCCACTGTCCAGACTGACCCACAGCCAGTCACAATACATCCAAGCTCTCCAATAGATTTCTCATGCTCCACAACAAATCAATATGAATTCTATCTCAATCATGTATAAACAACAAGTATACCATAGCAATCATGTCACTACTAAATCACAAGAGTGTTGCTCACTCCATCAACCAAATCAACCAAACTGAACCACATCATAGAATCCATACTAAGAATTCCCTAATAATTCACAACACATCAAACAATAGTATCCATCAAGACAATAATGTAACCATACCAGTGTCTCAGTGATAGATTTGAGGCCATAGAATGCAGATCTGGAACCTGCCTCATCATCCAAGAGCTTGGCACTAGCTCAAACACAAATATCCATGAGGTTTTTCAGTCCACGCTCCTTGTACACAGTCAGCCCGCGTGTACACTCACCCTATACACAGCCAGCCCGCGTGTACACGCACCCTATACACAGACAGCCCACGTGGGCATCAAAAAATAGGGTTTTCTGTGAATCCGAGACTTTTGTCGTCAAGATCTCCGACATTGCCGAAACTTTGATGCGTCCATGAGATCCTCCTCTCGCTCTCTTCCTTAGAATAGATCTTCAATCATGCTCAAGAAATCCACACCAATAAGATTCTCTCACAAGAAGCTCTCCATCAATAATCCAAAAGATATTACCAAGAAGCTCTCCCTTGATCCACAAAAGGGATTCTTACCAAATGTACATTTTACAAGAGATCCTAGCTTCTTATTTATACTTTCATCTTCTAGGTCACTTAACCCATTTTTAGGTTACTTAACCCATTTCTAGGTCACTTAACCTATTTTCCTTATT
>SNQJ01S0038288.1:24470-40872 GCA_010110895.2 Picea sitchensis | reverse complement strand
GGCCCCCTTTTTACGCACCTGCTCCTGGTTTTATGGGCGGTTGTTTAGAACCGTGGGCTAACCGTCCTATACTCCCGCGCCCGTTTGGTGGTTGGCCCGATTCCTTGGTTCATTCGCCCAACCGGAGGTCGTGTGTTCGACCCCTGCCGACGCCAAATGAATTTTTAACATAGAAACCAATGACCAATGATGGGGTGCCACGTGGCAGCCCCTGAGTGGGCCACGTGGCACCCTTTTCCACCAACCGGAACATGCCACGTGTCGGCCTCTGATTGGCCCACGTGTGTCGCCACGTCAACTGCCAAGTCTGCCTGCCGTACTGCCCAGTCACCCGGCCGTACTGCCACCTGTCCTTTCCGCGTCATCTGCCACGTCACCATGCTGACGTCAGCGTGCCACGTGTCACCCTGTGAGTGGTGACACGTGTCACCTCGATATTGGTCCGACCGCATGCCAAAAGTGCCAAATCAGCATGACACGTGTCGCGTCCTGGTGATGCCACGTGTCCTCCGTACGAACCTGCCACGTGTCGCTTTCAGAAACCGCCACATCATCTGTACGGCCCGCCACGTCATCTATACGGACTGACACGTGTCTGTACGGACTGTACGGACAGGTACAGTCAGCATCCAAAATTTTGCATGTTTGGCTTTTCGGACAGAACGTGATATCTTCTCCATACGGACTCCGTTTGACGAAGTAAATATACCGCCGGAATCAGGAGAACGAGACGGACGCAATGGCTCAGGTTTCGTCGCATTCCGAGCACTTTCATTTTTGAGCATTTTTCAAGCCCTATCAGGCTTCTGGATCTGTTTTCAGATCACAAGCGTTACCACGTGCATGCGTTTCGGTTAACGGAGTGATAGTTGGACGCATGGTAGTGGTACTTATACCCAGACCGCATGCTTAATCTACCCAGACTCTACTGTAACAAATCTTGAAAGGGCATGCATTGTAGAGTGCAGTCGTCTCTTGTTCCATCATTCTATTGTTAAGCGATAGAATCCCTTGTATGTAATTAGTGTGTCTACGCAACCGGCATATTTATTCTCCCATCCCATGGCCTGTAAATCTGCGATTGATTGCGATTTACATTATGTAAGGGATCTATCCACTTCTAAATTAGAAATTTAGAATCGTTTGGTCTCTACATTTTTGAATGCAAGCCCATTGTTCATAGGTTTTCTGCATCTATCAATATCTTCCTTTATGACCTCCGTGTTTGACCATTTGTTGGCTACTCGGTCCCCAACTTTCTCACTGATTCAAAATTTGTTTGACCTCCGTGTTTTAGCGATCTGCGTGTTTCATATGCTTTTCGGCGTTCATCAGTCACAATTATGTGACTGTGCTAGTTAAATAGAATTATACAAACAAGCGAAAGGAAATGATAGAGGATTTGGTCAAACTAATAACTCATTGAAATAATTATTAATATAAGAATTATTAATCTAAAATAAGTAAAATAATAATAAACTACTTTAAAATATAAGATTATTAACAATAAAATAATAATAATAATAAACTACTTTAAAGAAAAAGATTTGATCAAATTAATCATTATTAAAATATTATTACATAATTGAATTATAATAAAATGATATAAATAAGTTAAAAGAAATGATAAAAATAAATGTAGTAGTCTAAACATATGATGATGATGATGATTAACATCCACTAAGACCGAATTGTTCTATCGGATCTTAAGAGGGTAAGTGATTACTTGTGATTCTTTAGAATTTTGTTTCTGTGCTCGAAAAGCATTCCAAGATCACCATACTTTTGTTGAGTTAAGAGGTTAGGAAGGTTGGTAGTGTGACAAATATTTTGAAAATGAGATCTAATATGGGTATAGGATGGACAATCTAAGAGAAAGTGTTTTTCATCTTCAACCTTCTTAGTGTCACAAACATGACACACTCTTTCATCCCATGGCGTTTTAGGAATTGACCAATGCCCAGTTTCAATATGGAGCTCGTGAGAATTTGTTCTTATCTTAGCAATGCTTATTTTTTTCTTTACACTTGGCTAAACAAATAGATAATTTTGGTCTTCTAGATTAGCGTTGATTACATCCTTATAATACCTTAATTTTGTTTTTTCCTCTAACTCTTTATCACACCACATTTTCTCCTTAAATTTTGATTTGACGATTTTTTTAATAGTATCTTTATTCTGCAAAATGGTGTCTTCCATTATTCCCCAATAGTTTAGCCAAGACTGGGCATCTTTATGCCATCCTTGCTTGAGTTGATGGTGGTTATGACTCTATTTTGAAGCAATTTTAGGTAGCCTCTTGTCTTACATGTTGTTTAACTTGTTCTTATACATTAGGTATCTAGTCATAGCCATGATCTCAATGGGGGAGAGGCTTGTTTCTAAGAGGATGATGAGATGGGGCGTATTTCCTTTAATTTTGAGGTTATAGGTTATAAAATTCTTTTGTATTTGCTCTATCTTTCTCTAAGATTCACGAGAGATACTACATCCCCAGACTTCACATTCATGAAGAATAACAGGTGTAACAAAAGTCTCAAAGAGGAGTTTCTTCTTATCCCAACTCCAAAGATCAACTGATTTACAATTGTTTTCAAGCCCATAATAAGTTTTCCATCCCCCAATAATCATTTTCTCAATGTTATAATCCTAATTGAGATTGTGGTGAATATCAATTCCAAGATATTTGTATGAAGTCACTTCCTCCAAGTTGTTGTTTTCATATACGAAGGTATCATAAGTGATCTTATTGGATTTAATAATCATGACCTTAGTCTTATCAGTATTAACAGTCATGCCCATATTGGAGCAAAAATCCTTGAGTATTATTAGTTGGTTTTCAAGATCATGAGGACTCATTGCCATAAGAACGATATCATCGGAATAAACAAGATTATTGATGACTATATCAGTGAGAGTAGGGTCGACACAACCTGCTTTTTCCAAGCAATCTTCTAACTTGTCAATGTATATGCCAAAAAGGGTAGGGGACAAGGGACAACCTTGTTTGACTCCAATATTACAGTTAATCTCTTTTGACCAGTCCTGAGTGTTTTTAAACTTATCAATAATGTTCTTATACATCCTTATTGTAGCAGCCCTCAACTCAAGAGGCAATTTTATCTCTTCCAACCTATTCCAAAGTTTTTTCCTAGGAAACATGTCAAAAGCTTTTCTAAAATCAACAAAACAACAAAAAGGATTGGTTTTAGTATTGTGGAACTCATCTGCAATGATCCTAAAGGTAACAAGATGGTCCATAGTTAAATAATATATCCTAAATATAGTCTATTCTTTATCTCTTTTACCATGACTTTCTAGCCAAAGACTAATCTTCTTTTCCAAAATAATTCTATAAATCTTGGCTAAAATCAGGCTAATCATAATGGCCCTATAATTAGAGGGAATGTGTCTATCCCCATTTTTAAAAATAGGAACAATGAAGCTTTGCATCCATGGTTTAGGGAAGCCCTTCTTCACTAGTAAATTTAAGAGCTTGTGTATGTGAGGGATAAGGATAGGCCCTCCGATTTTAAAAATTTCAGCTTGGTAGCCTTCAATGTTCTTAGTTTTCTCATTTGCAAGTCGCTTAACCCCGAAATCTATGTCATCTAAAGAAAAAACTTCTTCCTTTGTAGGGGAAATAGGAATGGTGTCCATGGCATTAGGGAACTCGTAAAGACTTTTAAGGTAGAAATTCCAGTCCCTTAAGGGAATCCTATTATTATCTTTAGTATTGCGGTTTTAAGGACTCATTAGAAGCATCCCTAATGACTTTCCTAGCAATTTTACAATATTTATCATACCAAGGGTTGGTCATTCTATTATTCTTTTTATAGGACACCTTGAAACAGAACTTTTTAATAGAAGTGGAAAGGGTAGTATTAAAATTATGATAGAGTTCTTCAATGTTGTCCTTATAAGTTAGGAGATTTAATTTACTATTTAAATTCTTTAAGAAAAGGTCAAATTTACTTTTGTCAAAGCGTAAATTCCTTTGATTATCATAATTCTCTTCAATGGTGCTCTTGTGCATGGAAAATTTAAGAGTTAGGGTTAAAGGTTTATCGAATTTTCCTTTGACCAAATATATTCCTCTCGCTTGCACCTTGCCTTCTTCTTCTTAAGTAAAAAGAAAAAAAAAATGGGATAGTGAGTATTGTCCAGAATCTCGTCGAGATTTAAACCCATAGTTGATAATAGAACTGGAATAGATATTTTTTGTTTTCTGCTTACACGAGCCCATATTCTTTCTCCCACATCGATCTCTAATTTTGATCTTCTTCCCCAATCTGAAATGAATTGGTTCTTTTCTATCATCCAAAATAATGGGAAGGAAAATTGTTTTTTTTTTATTTGAAATTAGGCAATAATCATTTTGGTTAACGAAATTGTAGGTATTAGATGTTAACATTGCACAATCTAGTTGTAGTGGAGGTATTTGAGAAAGTTTAATCTGTTTTTACATTAAAATTTATAATTTCCAATCCAAAATTATAATTTTGATAAAAATTGCCTACTCGAATTCTAATGATAACAGCTCAGAAAAAATAAAAATACAAAATACTTAACCTTTTTAAAATAAATTACTTAATCCCCGGATGGGGTGACACGTGGCACTCCTATGACACTGGGCTTAGCACTAAGCCAGGGCATAAATGTCAATGGCCTCCACCCACAAGTTTGCATTTACGATGGTGGGCGGTCATAGCTGCAGCTATACGACGGAGGGACTCCTCCCTCGCGCGACCATTCACGCTCACAGCGCACCCAGCATGACAGGGTTTAAGGGGGGTCAGGTGACTTCGGCCTCTGGTAATTTTCTTTCTTTTGTGCTCGGACAGAGCGGGATTGCTCTTGCTTCGGCTCTTCTCTTCGCATGGACGCTCTGGTGCAGTCTTGTACCCCTCTCGTCCTGGATCACTCCCATCTCGTTTCATTTTGGTGAGGATTTTCCTGGCATTTTGCTTTTTTATGTGCCTGGACAGAGCCGGTCCGCTCTTGCTCCAGCTCTCCTCTTCTTCTGGGAGCTCTGGTGAAACCCGACATCCTTCTCGTCCTGGCTTATTAACTTCTCGTTGCAACCACTCTGTACATTCATCCATCCCCCGACAACTATGGCCAGAAAGAGGGGTAGGCCTCGTCGTGGCTTGGCCTGGTACGCCCACAAGGCACAGCAGCAACGGAAAGAAAAATTGGAACGTGCTTTGGCAATGGCGACCTCCATTCTCCGGAAGAAGGCTTGGGCTGAGAAATTGGCGCTGCTCACCACCATTGCGGAGACGGGAGCCAGTTACAGTAGCGAAGCCACGACAATTAAGTCGGGAGACAGGCAGGAGGCTGGGGATGGGGTTGAGGACGCGTTTCCCACCTATTACGTGGAAGAAGATCTGTTTATGGAGGACCTGTCGATTGCCCAGTAGCCTCGCGCCATAGAGGCGACTCACCGGGATGAAAGCAGACCAAATTTCGCTCAGGAAGATGATATCCCCGGCTGCATTGTTGAGGAAATTCCCTGGCCGGGTGACTACATCCCCACCAGCCATGATATGCAGGCAACCAGAGCAGATGTGAATGCGGACAACAATCGCTCGGCGAGGAAGGATGAAGGGGATGATGCGAAGCAGATGGAATTCGACGCTGGAATTGGAGCGACCGTGGAATTGAGGGATGTTCCCCTCAGCGGCATGGGTGATGGTTTGCATGGCTCTCTCCTCCGTGCAGAGCATCTGGCTCTGGTGTTCGAACTCCAAGGCCACATGGCAGACCTGGAGCATAGAGCCCTTCTCATGGGCCAGCGTCTGAACTTTCTCCTTGATGCGTACTCCAATGTTCTAGCTAAGCGGAAGTGCCCTCTCTACGCGCAGGCATTTGCCATCCCGACTGGGTCCACGTGACAGACTGGCAAGGGCGATAGGTCACCGGGTACCTAGGTCTTTATGCTTTCTTGGTTCCTAGTTTTATCATGTTACTGTTTTATGCTCATTTGGACTATAGACATATGTCCTGGTTTCCTCCGGGCAGGACAGATGCTACTTTCTTTCCGGTTTTATCATGCCACTGTTATATGCTCTCCACTTATGTTGGTTTCCGGTAATCGGCAGCATTTTTGGTGACTTAGACCTGTATCATTGTATATTTTGTCAAAGTTTTTTTTCGCTAATCTAATATAGCAGGTTCCACTTTTTTACTTAAAAAAAATTACTCAATGGAAAAAATTGATAAAAATGATAATTAATTAAAATAATTATTAATATAAGATTAATAATGATAAAAATAAAAATAATTATAAATATAAGATTAATAACCATAGAAATATAATACAGTTTAAAATCGACAAATAAAGTAGTTAAATTCATAAACAATATAATAAAAGAGACATATTTAGAAAAGGATGCGTCAAGATAGGTAAATGAGACATAAATAATAAATTTTATTTTATAATTTGAAAGTTCATAATTTATAGTTAATAGTAATTAATATATTATAAAAGAGGGAGATCATAATTTTTTTATTTGTCACAAGTTCAAATATATAGGGATAGGGTATTTATATCTCTGTAGACTTTAGCAATCAAATCTATGTGTAGGGGGTCTCTTGTCCCACAAACAAGGAAGTCTTAGACACCAATTTGGTGTCTCTCTTCGTTATAACCTTAAAATTAGATTATTATTATTATTAAAGGGGGGGAGAAAAGAAGTGAAACAATGTCTTGTAAATAGAAGAAAAACATAAAATACAGGGATAGGGTATTTATATCTCTGTAGACTTTAGCAATCAAATCTATGTATAGGGGGTCCCTTGTCCCACAAACAAGGAAGTCTCAGACACCAATTTGGTGTCTCTCTTCATTATAACCTTAAAATTAGATTATTATTATTATTAAAGGGAGGGAGAAAAGAAGTGAAACAGTGTCTTGTAAATAGAAGAAAAACACAAAATTATAAAAATAAAATGATTAATATGAAGAATTAAAAATATTGGTTTATTTTTTAAATAAGAATTTAAATATTTTGAAAAGGAGTTTAATTTAAGAAAAATAAATGGGACAAAAATGACTAAAAAATGAGAGGGGGAGAATAAAATGAGGAAATGAATTAGATTGATGATGGAGGTTATGAATAATAAGTTGCTAAGGGTGGTCAAATTTATAATCATCTTCATGATTAAAATTGTGAGGTTGTTTTTTATTTTTATTTTTAGGGCTTCTCTAATGATGTGAGTAGAATAATTGAGAGTTGATGCTAAGACTTTGATGTGATTATAGAAAATCAGATGTTTAGCGTTATGAGAATGCTCTAAGATGATAGATTTGGTAAATTGATTATGAAAGGTATGTGCATTATGCTCTTTGAGATGAGTTTGGATAGATCAATTTGTTAGGTCAATGTAGGGTTTTCCACAAGAACAAGGAATTGTGTAAACATCGTGACAAAGAAGAGGGTCACTTTTATTTTGGACAGTTCTAAATAATTTTTTTGAGTGCCTTATGAGGTTTAAAGAAAGTTTTGATGTTCTTTTTGGCTAGGATGTCAGAAAGTTGATCGGTGATGCCTTGAATGCAAGGGTTGACAATTTGGGCCTAGGGTGGAGAAGCGGAAGGGGGGGTTCTTGGTTTGGTATTCACTTGGAGGATTAAGTAAAATGATTTATTGATTTGTGGAAATAGAATAACCATTAACTTGGAGGGATTTAGTACGATAAGATATCTCTTTGTTTAAATATTGGTGGGGAAGATATTTGAAAAGATCTAGATGCTAGAGTTTTGAGGACCACGGATTTTTGAGTTGCATGGTGGGATTAGGCATGGAGGTAATTGTCAGTATGCATATTTTTGCACAAAACTTGGTGGGAAAGGGAGCCATCACATTTACAATTAATTAGGACATATAAGAAGAGAACATAATTATCTTATTGAGTTTCCATGATTATTTGAATGTGGGGGAAATAAGCTATTGAGAAAGTCAAGGAATAAGTTTAGGGAAGACTACCCATGGGGCCAAATAGAAAGGGTGTTGTCAACAAATTGCAGCTAACATTTAGGTTTGAGAGGTAAAATATTGAGGGTTAATGTTTCAAAGTGTTCCATAAAGATATTTGTCATTACAAGGAATAATGATGATTACATAGCATTGCCTTCCTTTCGTTCATAGAATTTACCTTTGAAACTGAAAAAAGTAGAGCTGAGGAAATTTTTATAAGATTTAAGGTTTCGGGAATCGACTATAATTGAACAAATGTCAAAAGCTTGAGGAATAGGGATTTTGGTGAGCAAGAAACAATACCAAAACTTACTAGGGGTCCTATTCTTCAAGTTAGAGATATTGAATTTTGTGAATGAAGTCAACAAAGATTTTATAAAAGAAAATATTTGGACTATAAAAATTTGGATCATGTTGGATAAAAACTTAGCTAAGGTATAGACAAGGGAACCATTTACACTAGCAATGAGTCTCAATCAATAAGACTAATGCTTCCTTTCCCAAGATCTTTCATGATCTCGGGTATATTGTAACCTTTCCTAGATGATTGATCAACATATTATTATTGACTAATCATGATTCAATAACCCCATAGTCTGCTCTCCCTGATTAATTTCCAAGTCGAGTTAACAGATCGTGTAGCTTTGACTCTAACCCTACAAGCTTGCATTCCTTAATTAATTCCTAGTGTGAGCATGAGTTAATAGATCATGTACATCTAGCTAGAACCTCACAAGCTTAATGATTCATGAGTTTTCCTTCCTTCTTTATTTATTTTTGACCTCATATGTGTGTGTTATTTTCAACCCTAAAGCCTTTCCCATAACATAGCTAGTCACACCCACTTACTAATGTGTAAACCTTGTATTCATGACTCAAAGGCGAGATGGGTGGTTTAGTCTAGGATGTTATATGCACTTTCCCAAGTACATCAAATCTCCAATGGAGGAGGTTTCTCCTAGGTGGCAATCAACACTCCCTAATGATTTCTCTCCGAACATCTGAGGCTATAGAGAAGAAACTCTTGATGGATGACTAGTAGTTTATCAATTTTTTTTGCACTTAGACTTTTTGTTTCATCAAAAAATAAATCTCGACTAACAACAAATTTTCCATCTAATAAAAGTATATACCCCTTTTTTTTGTTCCAAATACCCAATCATTATGTATCTCATACTCCTCGAGTCTAACTTAGTTTGTTTCTCTTTTGTAACAATGGCATAACAAATTGAACCAAAAAATCTAAGATTATTGGTTATACCATGCTTCAAATAGAGTAATTCCATCCAAAAATGAAGTGGGGGGTCTATTCCTCAAGTATATCGTTGTATGTACAACCTCAACCCAAGAATTAGAATTCAATCTTTTAAATATCAACATTGTTATAGCCATACCCATCAATGTTTGATTCATTCTTTTAATGACTCCATTTTGTTATGAAGTGTAAGAGTTATCCAATTATCTCTTGATTCCTATTCCTTGGAAATATCCATAAAATTCATTAGAAGTGAATTCTTCTCCATTATTAGTGTGTACAATGGCAATTTTTTCCTTAGTTTCAATTTCAACTATATTGTAAAAGGACTTAAACATCTCAAATGCCTATGATTTTTCCTTCAAAAAATACACACAAGCCTTCCTACCAAATTCATCAATGAAAAGTATAAAATATTTGTTCCCCCTAAAAAAAGCATAATTTTATTTCATATAGGAACGAAAATTAGATTATGTAGATGCATATTCATATGCATTGTTGGAAATGGGCCATAGCCGAGCTATGATGTCTATGAGGCAACGCCACAAATGGGTTGCAATCAAAACATTTGTCAAAAAAACATATACAGAAGAGTCCATACATATACATCCAATACAGGAAACGAAACAAAGAAGAAGTTCAGCAAAATAGATTATCGCCAAAATAGTGCAGTGAGAGCCCTGACCCGCACCCAATAAGCCTGAGAAAAATTGAGAAACCAAAATAACATAACCAAGGAAGGAATGCATAATATGAGCTATTGTATATGGATAAGCATGTCAGTAAAGGGTCGATGGTAATACTCATAAAAGGTGCCATTGTTTTCTTCAGATATCATCCATTGACCTTGATCTAGATGAAGCTTGTCCTTTGATAATTGATCTGCCATGATATTCCTTTCCCTGAAAATATGATGAATATAAAAGAATCAAAATAATCCATGGGCCTTTGAACTTCTTCAAGAATATGAAGCAAAATAATGTTGTGACATTGATGAAGATTCTGGACCCATTTAACAACCATTTGAGTCACCAAACATTTGAATACATTTGACATTTTTTTCTTTTGCAAAAAGTAGAAACAATTTGAGAGACATCAATTCAACATAATTGTTTGTTCATTCCCCCAATCCCATTTTTATATTGAAGCTAACTTGATGTGATAAGTGAAGAACAACCCCCCCACACACAAACATGACTCGTGTTTTGAGAGGCCCCATCAAAAAAAATCCCATGGCCTTTGATGGTTAATCATTTTTGGATGGATTATCCTTCAAGATTCATTTCCTTTTGTTTGAGGAAAATGGGCTAGAATACTTAGACATTGAGCAACAATAATTTATGATGGAATTCCTTTGCTTTTAAAAATTATAGAGTTTCTATCCAACCACGTGCCCCACCATACCAAAGGTGGTAATGCTTTGAATTTTGAGAACTAAGCATCTAAGACCCGTGATTTCTAGGCTTCTTCCACTAATTTCCCTTTCCAAAGGAGGGCTCGGCTTATCACTCTGGAAATTTCTTGCCATACTGCCTTTATGTAGGAGCAGTGAAAAAAGAGGTGAACATGGGATTCCTCATCTCTCATTCAAAGAGCACACCATCCTGGTCCTGCAATTTGACATTTTTGCATTATTTCCCAAGTTGGTACACTTTTGACTAATAAACACCAAAGGAAAAGTTTTGATTTGAGAGGACAATTTATCTTCCAAAACCCCTTCCAACACCATTCTGGGTCATTGAGTTGGAGATCTATATTGAGTTGAATGTAGCCCACTTTTGGCACATAAATCCCATAAGGGTCTGCAACCCATACCAGCTCATCTTCTTGCTCCTTTAGTCGAATGTGAGAAATCTTTAGATCCCTTGTATAGTTTACCCAGGAAGCTTCAAAAACATCTTCCAAACCAATCTCATGGTGAAACTTCCATTCCTTAGACCGAATTGAGGTGTTGATTGGATCCCCTACCTGGCAGAGGTAGAATATGCCTTTCTCTTGAAGTCTCATAATAAAGTTTTTCGGCAGAATATGGGAACCCACACTACCCGGCCACAGATCCCTGCCCACTCTAACCTTATTTAATTTTCTAACCTTCCATGCCAATCCATATCCAATCACATCAAAAGACAAAACCATTTCCTTCCAGATAATAGATGTTGCAAGGTCTTTTTTTGAAGGTCTTCTAATCCATTCTATTAATGAGTCTGGCAAAATATATTTATGGGTCACTACCTGGGTCCAAATATTTTTAGTAGAAATTAACCTCAAAACTGATTTGGACGCCAAAGATTTAGTGAAAAGAAATATATTATTTAGGCCCTATCCTCCCAAGGATTTTGGGAGGGCCTATGTAGACCATTTCACCCAGGGGATAATGAATTTTTTCTTGATTTCCTGCCCACAAGAATTTTGAGCAAAGTTTCCTTTTTATTTCTAAGATCCCTTTATGTATCAAATCTAGGGACATCCAATAGACTGGAATGACCTCTAAAACTGATTTGACAAGGACAATTCTACCTGCCCAAGAGAGCCATTTATGACTCCAAATATTTAGCCATTTTTCCAGTTTTCTTATCATCCAAGGCCAATATGTTTTCATGTAGTTGTTTGGTTTGAGATGGAATACAAGATACTTCAAACTAGCATTGAAATATTTGATCTCAAAAAGGGAAAAAGGATTTGTAAATACCAATCTCCTCTTCTTTCAGATTTTGAATGGACATAGAGGATTTTCTGTCATTTATCATCATCCAGGTTGCCTTCCCAAAAAGATCAATAATTTCACGAAGTTTCTCAGCATACCCACATAAACCATTACAAAAAATCAAAACATCATCTACAAATAGAAAATGGGTAGTTTGGAGGGTAGGGGAGATGAAGATCCCTTTTAAATCTCTATTAATTTCCATTGCTTCCAAAGCCCTACTGAGTCCTTCCACCACCAAAAGGAAAAGGAGAGGCGATAGTGAACAACCCTATCAAAGACCTCTCTCGAATTTGAAAAAATGGGAGGCAAACCCATTTATCAAAACAACAAAATAGGTGGTTGTAATACAGTACATCACCCATACGATAAAATCAATTCCAAACCTAGATGTGTTAAAATAAGCCTAATGTAGAGCCAATTTACCTGGTCATAAGCTTTGGACAGATCAATTTTCAGAACTATTCCTTTCAAATTCTTCGTTTTTATGGAATGGATTCCTTCTTGAGCCACTCTATTGGCTTCATGAATCTTCCTACCTTCTAGTAAACCAAACTTTTCTTTAGAAATTGAGGCTTAGAGTAATCCTTTGATTGTTCTTGCAATCATGTTTGCTATGATTTTATAAATATAATTACATAAGTATATGGGTCTGAACTCATTTAAACCTTATGGATTGTCATTCTTTAGAATTAGGGCTATAAAATTTGAATTCAAAGGAGCATGCATGTGACCCTCTCTAGGATTTTATTCTACAACCAACAATATATCCTTTCCAAGCAGATAAAAAAAATCCAGAAAGAACTCAATAGTCCATCCATCTAGTCCCGGGCTTTTGCTTTTTTGAAATCTATGGAGCACTATATTAATCTCATTTTCCGTGACCTCCTCCATTAGTAGTTTATTTGCATCCTCATCTACAAACCTAGGGAAGTAACTAGCAATGTGAATAATCTTTGCTATATTTGTTCCATTTGGTGCTTTGAACAAGTTTTGGAAGTGGGTCTTCCCTAACCGAGCAAGATATTTTAAAGATGAGACCTCCCTTCCTTCTTCATCGATGAGACTCCAAATAGTGTTCTTTATATTTCTTCCATTAGCATAAGCCTAAAAAAAAATTATGTTGTCATCCCCACTCTTTAACAAGATTGCTCTATTTTTTTTTCGCCAAGTCTCCTCTTGTTCCTTCAACAACTGCCTCTTTTTCTACTCCAAGAAGAGGAGGGTCGCTTTTGAATCTGGATTGTTGTATCATTCAACCTTTAAATCATAAATACCATGTAGAGCTTCCTCAATTTCCTAAATATCCCTAGCATCCCTTTCCCTTTTTTCCTTTTCCCATATTATTGCCTCATTTTTAACTTGATTCAAATTTGCAACAAAGTGGACCCCTGCAACTTCTCCCCCTTCTACGGAAAAGGGCTCCCAGCACTCCTTGATAAGTGTTTGGAAGCTCTCCTCTCTATCCCACATCGGGTTGAACTTGAATGGGCTCAGAGGATTTCTCGGTCCTCCAACTATTTCAAGAGAATGGGAAAATGGTATGATTCCCCTCCAACCCCTATCCACTGCCTCAAATTTAAGAGTTGGGATAACAACTTTTTAGAAACCAAAAAGCGATCCAGAAAATTTGCTATGTGATCCTCCCCCATCTTCTTATTTCTCCATGTAGGACCCAATTTAATAAGAGTAAGGTCTGAAAGGACTACCTCATAAATAAAGTGTCTAAGAAAATTTGTAAGGGGATCTTCCTGGGCCATAGGACCCCATACCTCAATTGTTCCTAGAGATAAATTTAGGTCTCCCCCCAGTGTCATGTTTTCCTTATATAAAAAACTTTTGATCCTTAGGGTTTCTCAGAAAGAGACTATGTCTTGATAAGGCCCATATATGTTCAATAGAGTGAATTTTCTACCCAAGTATGCACATACAATCTCCACACCATGACCAGAGTCGAAACCCCAAAAATTGATTAGCTTAATCTTTTTCTAAGTCCACCTTATAGCCAATCCACCTGACCTCCTCTTGCATCAATACCTAAAAAACTCCAACGTGGAAAAAGAGATTCCAACAAAGGTATCACCATCTCACTCACTCCTAAGGTTTCTTGAAACAAAACTACATCTGATTGTTGGTCCTCCGACAACCTTTTAAGAGAATTTTTTTTGGAAGGGTCTGCTACTCTAAGTGCCCCAATTTCATGGGAAAAACCCTTCCTAGGTATTTGCTACTCTAAGTGCCCCAAATATTGAGAGTTGTTTCCCAACTGCTACATCATCCAAAGCTTTATTTTGAGCCTTTGAAAAAATATATTTCCTTCCTCTGCCTCTTTGACCCAATAGTACTTCAGGATTTTTCCCCAACCCATGATTTATCATCCCATAGGATCCCGTCACATGTCTATTTATGAGATTATAAAAAATGCCCCCCTCTTCTTAGTCCACAGATGAATTTGACACTTCTCCAGAATCCAAGGGGGAAGGGGGAATAGAAGCAACTTCAGGGATAGGAGAGGGGGTGTGGGAAGAATGAGCAGAATCCTTAATGAGAACGGGGATAGGGCCTTGAGAGAGAGGGGGAGGGGGAGGAGTAAATGTTTCCACTAGAGGTAAAGGGGTTGACCTTGAGGAATAGGGTTACGATAAGTAATCGACCCAAACCAATCTTTCCCTAAAACAAAAAGAATTTTTTTTTAACATTAATGAACTGAGAAGGAAAAAAAGACATGCCCTGAGAGGAAAGGCCCGACCGCTTCTAGGCTAGGAGAGAGGAGGTTCTTTTATGGTAGAGTGGTGGGAGCCTAGAACGCATTGAAAACATCGAGCTAGCCTAAGAATTCAAATCTTGAACTGAGCCCAAAACCCCAAGCGTCGACCTTTTACAAGCCCGATCATTTTCCTCTTCAAAAGATCTCCTACAAATAGACTTTGGGACAAAGAAAAGTTGGGTGTCCATCTGATCTTGTCCCGTAGATGGCTCTGACTAATTCTTATTTGAAATGAAAGGCAGAGGGCATTGACTCACAACATGTCCTTCTCTGTGGCACTTTCGACGTCGAAAGGGGACTCCCCCATAGTAGAGATTTTTGGTATAGATTTTTTCCCCTAACATAAGTTCCAAACCCTCCGCCAACCCTTCTCTAAGGTTTAGATGAACTAGAATTTGCGCCACTACATACTCATCCAAGGAAAAAAAGGACATATCAACATCAAGAAAAGTGCCAAGAGTATTCCCAATCAATTTGAAGATTTCCTTATTCCAAAATTCCAAAGGGAGACATGGGAGCCTCACCCAGATAGGAACAATGTCTAACCGTTCATTTCCTTGATCAAATAGTGGCGTCTAAATTTTAAATAGAATTAGGTTGAGTCAATTCTTCAGGGGGTTTTGAGAACCAATAGGGAATCCTCTGCTCTTACAAATTTGAAGGTGAACGAACCCCTTCCAAGAATATTTATCGTCGACACATAACCTAAGTGCCCCATCCCTAAGTTACCTACCCAATCCTTGAGGGTTTTGGCATTAAAACGATGACCCCTGGTGTTTCCTACCACCGTCGTAGAGGAAAAATCCGAGACTTGGGCCATTGTGACATCCTCCCCTAAAACCAACTTGTCCGTGCCTCTTTTTGGCCTACCTCACTTGTTATTTTCTTGCGCACACTTACAAATTGGGCCTAGATATTCTAATGGAGATCTTCCTCCCTAGAGATAGAATCCCCCACTAAGGTTTGGCAAGACCCCATATCTAGATTTGGCGAAGGCGGCCCAAGTGGATGATCATGCATTAGCAAAGAGTCTGTGAATTCTGCCAGAAGGAAAAGGTCTTGGAAACCCCTTGAGGGATATTATGGCCGGCCAAAGAGAGATATGTAGAGGAGCTCACCGCAAAGCTCCATTCTGAAAGGGAAACCTATAGCCTGAATCCCCCTATTATACACCCTAGATATGTTTAACTTACATGATTTGACTACCATAGATTCTCACCTAAAGTAACCTCTGCCCATGAAGAGAAAAGGTAAGTATGTGGATGATCTCTTGTCGCACGAGAACCACCATTAAACACTCTAAGATCTTCTAAGGGGAAATTTGTAAGAAAAACAGGACCGCGGAGCAATAAAATAAAACAAATGCGGAAACAAAACACAGAAGATACACAATACAAGAGAGACACAGATTTACGTGGTTCACCCAGTGTGGGCTACGTCCACTAGAGAAATTGCCAAGTCCTTTCTTTATTATTATCCAACAAAATGAAGGGATACAACCTACAGCAAAACCCGCTGTAACTTCCTCTTCTTTCTCTCAAAGTCTGCTCTCTCAGAATACAATACTCGCCAACATACATAGCTGCAATACATTTCCCTCATAAAATAGGGTTGCCTTCTAGGGTAAAAAACCCTAACATAATCTCTATCGTTAGATCTGCGACCTTATAATGAACGGTCCAGATTTACAATGA
>SNQJ01S0038288.1:3792-24397 GCA_010110895.2 Picea sitchensis | reverse complement strand
GGGTGTAAATACTTCATGGGGTATAAACACGGCTGAAAGTAAAAGACCTCTAAATCAGGAAGATAATCAGTCTCCACAACCAACAAAATCATCCACAATTGAATGAGGAATCACAACAGACCCACTAATGAAAGGCGGTCCTGACACGAGAATCGGCGGTGAATCCACCCCTACGTTAGCAAGATGTTGTATAATCCTAGAAAAGCGTTTGCGGCTAGCAGGAAAAAAAAAAAAAAAACTCGTCGGTTAGAAATCCTCATCCCTTTCCCATCCTATGGTTTCCGCAATCTATCAACATAATTATTCGGTTGAAAAGTATAAAATATTTACATTCCCCAAGTGAAATTTATAAAGCTCCACAAATATCACTATGAACAAGTTGTAATCTCCTAGTTTCCTTCCAAGTACTTATGGGAAATGAGAACCTCATTTATTTTACATAAATGCAAGCTTGACACCTTCCATTTTGTTTTGGAAATGTGGGTAACCACTTCACCATTTCTTGTTGTTGAATTTCAATGAGACTATTAGCATTTGTAATGTCGAGTTGTCTTCAAACCAAGTTGTTTCATTACCTTCAAATATATTACATTTGATGAGGCCCCTGAATCAAGCATGCAATTGTTCAAGTGGAGGCCATTCATGCCTAATGAGATATAGAAAGGAAAGTTATCTTTTGGTCGATCCAAATACATAGTGTTTAGTACGATGGGGGGATCCTCTTTCTCATTTGGCACCTCTAATATCCTCAAAATTTCCCTTTTCATGGAAGGGATCTTACACATCTCTATCACTGGGACAATCATATTCAGTTTTCCAAAAATGTTTGCAACATCTATATTTAACTGAATGACATCTGCAGGAGTTGGCTCAGGGAGAAACTCACATATCGGCAGTGGAGGTGGTGGAGCCACCTTTTCTGCTGGTGGAAGAGGACTATCAGGCTATGACAGAGGGGCCAAATAATTTTTTATTCTATAGACTAGAATTTTTCTCCTCCTTAATTCATTCTTTTGATCATCTGTTATTTTATTTAAAGCCCGGATTCTCCCCTCTCTTTCTCCTATTCTTCTGGCTTCATTGATATGTTATTGAATAACTTATTCATCGTTGAGATTGAAAATCATGAAGTTTATATCGTCGGGAGAAGATTCATATTTTTGGGGGAATTCATCTTCCCTGTGGGGTTCTTGGCATGCGATACACCAAGATTATATATCAATTGTCCCAACAGGTTTCAAACTATCTGGGGCCTTTGCGTGTTGTTGAGATCTTGGTTTCAAACTGGTGGCATCTCTATACTGTCTAGAAAGATGAGGTCTAGAAGAATATTGATTTCTTTCCATTGTAGTCATACGGTTCATAAGTTGATTCTTCACTTGTAAAAACTAAGTATTCATCTGGTCTATCTTCTAAGTCAGGAGAGAAATCGGATCAGGAACAGTGTTATTGGAAACCTTCGTCCTTGATTGTGTTTTTTATGAGGATACTGAAAAAGGTTCTATTTTTTAATCAAGGAGATTCTCTTCAATGTCAATACTAAACTCTTTAGCCTCTGTCAATGACGTGGTCTTTTTATCTTTAAGAATGTATCGGAACTTCCCTTCAAAGGCATTCACGTAAAGGAGACGAATTGATGATGTTGAAGGAAAATAATCTATTGGAATTTGATTTTACAAATTGTCAAATATTGAAATGAACTCCCTTACTGTTTCATTCTCCTTTTTCTTTATCTGATTGAAATGATTTGCAAGTGTCCCACCATCTTCTTTTCTTGACCATCTGCTTTTAAATAAGGAGGAAAAGGAATCATAGGTCGTGATTTGATTCTTAGGGAGTCCCTTGAATCAATCAAGGGATTCTTCAGTCAATAATGAGGTGAATATTTTCATGGCCACATCTTCATGATCAATACCTGCATTGTCCATATCTCACACCATGACATAAATATGGCCTTCGGCAATTATGCCATTGTATCCTGGGAACCTTCATAACCACTTGTTGACATATGTTGGCATCTAGTTAGGGTAACCTTGGATATTGTCCATGTTAAGGGGTTTGTAGAGGTCTCTTTCCCAAGGGTGAGCCATTGGAGCAAGGGGAAGGAATTTGTGGAAAAGTTTTTTAGCAACGAGAGACTTGAGAGGAGGCCTTCTTTGGTAAACCTTAGAAATCTTGAACCTCCCAGGGGGAAATGATTTGGGGAAAGAAGGATTTTGGGAAGGTGGAGTCATCAGATGAGCTTCAAGATGAGGTCATCAAGGAGGTTGTAAAGGGAACATTCCTTGGGTGGAGTCGCCAGGTAAGATTAGGGAAAGGATTTGGGATAGCTTACCAAAGTGTCATTAGGGTACGAAGAGGATTCAAAATCCTCCACGAAAAAGGTTCCAAAATTTTATAGTGCAAGTTATAGGTTGGGAAAATCCCGACCCAACCACGGAACAAGTGATACAACTTGGTAATCATACACCCAATGTCACCTTAATGAAGGTCCCAAACTTCAAGGGTGACTGGGTCACTCTAGGGAGGAGATCTCGGTGACCCTACGAGGATTGAGATGGATATGGAGGGAAGTGAAAATGAAGCCTCTAGATGTCAATTATAAATGGAGGGAAGTGGAAATGAATCCTCTAGATGTCAAGTATTAATGGAACCCCCACATGTATAGTGCTTCTCCAGATGATTGTACCTGCCTGAGACACAAGAAAAGACACTTTGCAACAGTATATGTTAGTTGGATCAGAAAGTTAGCTCTTTGTCCCTAATTTGCACTAGTAGGTAATAGTATATATCAGAAAATAAATGATACTATAATATGCTCAATAAATTCTAGAGATCAAGTATAAAATGCAAGAGAAAGACTACTAAATGAATAGCTAAACTCAAGATGAAAAACTAGTACTCTTAGCATAAAAGATAAGGTTGTTGTAAACACTTGTATGCAAAAAACTATATCATCCTTATGGATGTAATGTTCAATGTATTACAGCAAGAAAATCAGCCACTCTAATACCCTCAAACTTTTCCAAAAAGTGTGCTAGGACAAGGAGAGTAAATGTGCAAACTTTGAGCAAAACCAATAGTTGATAAGAGAGTTATTAAAGAAAGTACGTTAGGGTTTCTGCAGCCCTAATGGATGAAGATGCAATTTTGTAACAACAGAAATAAGTAGCCCCTATATGGGGATGCCCTAGTGGCTATGAGGTGCCCAAGGCACAAGGAAAACAATCCACTTTGCAAGAAGTAAGAATGACCGCAAATCACATTTCCCAATGTATTATTTTATTTCTCCAATGCAATAAATCAATGACTAGTGCCTTTACAATTGGGTTAATGGAGTCTTAATGAGCTTAGAGAAGCTACCTCCTTGTAGGTGTAATCCCTTTTACTCCCCAGGGAAAGTTTCTTTAAGCTAGGGTTTAAGATAAGAGGGTGTATGGCCTTATACTTCTCTTAGCAAACCCTTGTAAATAAATGAGATGAAGCAATAAAAATGGTGAAGACTATGGAGGGGGTGTATTCCCTTATACTTCCCACCTAGCTCCTAACATAACAATAGTTGACTTGAATAAAATGATATCAAGAGAGTAAAAACCATACCAAGATCAAGATAAATGCTAAGACAATTCACCACAAGAGCTAGAAAGCACCATCCAAAGTTAGCGCCAGGCATCCTCCATCAACCATTCATAAACATAGGCATAAACAAGTGCACAAGAGATAAAAGAGCTAAGGGGGGCAAAACTTTTAGATCAAAACCTCTCGCAAGAGGGAGAGTTGTGATTTAAAATGAGATCTTATGATCTCTATTTATACAAAAACTAGCTAACATATCTTGTCCACAAAATAAGGAGTAAAACACAATATTAGGGGTCAACAACCCTAATCTTTCCCCCTTAACACAATAATATTAAACAATTCACTTAAAATTTCATCTTTTTCACAAATTAAACCCTAATCTAGGATGACGTCACCCCTTTAGGGGACGTTTTTCCACTTTGAGGAGGTATTTGGTGTTGAACAAGCATGGAAGGGCCTCCCAAGGCCGTGTGTCAAGCATCTAGGTGATTTCATCATGGTGAAGACCCTCTTCTCCTCAAAACTTCCAAGTGCAAATGAGTGGCACCTCACCACCAAGCCCTAGCCCTCAATATTATGACGTCATGCTCAAAAGTGGGACGTTTATCCCCTCCTGGGAAAAGCGTTTGGAAATAAATGGGTGGGATAGGTCGTCCAAGTCATATCTCTATCAGCTAGCATGTAGGCCCCTGACATCCAACCTATGGGCTTGTAGCCCCATGGAAACCCAAGCTAGGCTTTTTATCCCAATATTTTCCACCAGCTAGGTCCTGCAAAGACAAATGAACACACCCTCCAAGGATCTCAATTCATAACATCATGACAAGTGGATCCGATCAATAAATAAGCCATCTAATCATGTGCATCAAATATCACTACATCAAACAATTAAGAACTCAAAGACACTATGTGACTTGTCAACCTTAAGTATGGGAGGGTTGACGAGGTGTCCTATTGGGTAGATCTTTCCCTAGGTCAAGGAGAGCCTCCAATAGGTCCCTCTATAAGTCATTCAAAGTGAATGATGTGGATGGGGTCAAGACTCAATGGCCATAGGGCGCATGACATACTAGGGGTCATAGTGTCTCATTCATGGGTGCCTTTGTAGAGGGTGTGTGGTACCTTCGTCCACGGTGCACGTTTTCCAGGCCCATCATTTTCTTTTTATCTTTCTCTCTTTATATTTTCTTTCATAACAACATAAGGAGAGATTGAAGGTCACTACCTTGGCATGGTGACCAAGTGGTGGTAGTATCCCCCACAAATACCTAATGGAAATGAGAAGGTTGGCTTGTGATGAGACCCCCTTTCTCTCATCCATGCAACTAAGAGTCATTGCTCTAGTTTGGTGACCAGATAATGAAATTTTCATATCAGTAGATATCCATGGACGTGATAGGTCAACTCGTGATGAGACCTCATATCCTTCAACTAACATTTTAATCATTTTATCATTACATTTTTTGTCCCCTTTATTCAAACATAAGTGTTTTATTGTTTTCTTGGGTGATCTGTGGGTGAAGCATCTGGAAGGTTTATATATGGATTTTATATTTTACCTAACACCAACCCCTCTATGCCTTTAGCCCCTTCTTCCTATAGAATGAGGGACAACCCATTCTTGGTTCAATACACCCTTAAATCCCAAGAGATAAGGAAATGAAGGGGAATAATGATGGAAAATGGTAAGTATGATTGGGAACGGTACGATGGCTCATTAAGGGATTTCCCAATAGCAAACCCATTCCCAAAGAAGACCACTTACTAGGGCACAATGTCAACCACAAAGGTGAAGCAGGGAAAAAGGCATAATGTCCAAGCACATATCATGAAATCTAGAGAAATTTAAGATACAACATAATCAAATGGCTTAGGTATTGAAATTATGCTCACCATAATATTGACTTGTACCTCATCGAGCAAGGCCCACGGCCTTCCAGAAGCCAACTGGTGTGGTAGATGCCATCTATAAACCTGTGACCATCTATGGTGGTGAGTGGGTTTTCCATCTGTGCAAAGGGTACTGGTGGTCATGTAATCTCTTGGCGCTCCATATATGCAACCTAAGGGCCTCAAGACATCATCTCCTTAGTTATCCACAAAATGGGGATAACACCTGGCTCCTACTTGGGGACATGTGCTCGTCGTAGAGTGCATGAGAACCATAGCATATCTTGGTATAAATGTGCCTACAAGTAAACATCAAACTATCAAGTGCAGGATGGCCTACTCATCCTTGCTCTCATATGATCATAATCCAAACCAACTAAGCTAGAAAAAGAAAATTCTGACATTTTTTTCAAAAAATTCGAAAATAAGCATGAAATCAATATACAAGTAGAGTAAAATGAAAATGAAATGCATCTAAACTAGTATGAGCAATCAAGATGCAAATGAAGGGAATCAAAATGACTTACCTACTTACCTAGGGAACAGACTCTGAAGAATTCATGTGCCCTGGATGTGAGGTTGGAGAAGAAACCCATCTCTTGGCAGTGGCATCTTTCTCTCGTCTTATGTTTTCAGATAGTACCTTTAATTTTCCAATTCTTCTGGATGATGTAGGAGCCAAGGCATAAATTGTTGTCTTTTCTGTCATATCTAGGCTTTCCCTTTTTTTTGTCCCACATGAGCACAAGACTTCCTTCATTGAAATCGGTGCAAGTTTTATTCTTATAGTGTGGAGGCTCTGCGCGGACTGTATCTTTGATGATTTATTCATGTTTCTCATCTTCCTTCTTCAAAATTTGGATAGAACCTGGATCCTTCCCATCCTATTTTTCAAGTTTTTCTTTGTACTAATCTATGCACGGAAGAAGTGTGTCTATGGAGTCCTCCTGCATAAACAGTAGCTTAGATGGATCATAGTCAATGGTCTGTGGGAGTAAATCATAATCACATTCGTTGGCATATTCAAGACCATCAGGATCCATTACGTGTCTATCTGCTTTCTCTCAATTGTATAGTATCTAAAAAGTTCCATCCCCTATAGAAATGTGTGCATGGGTGAAATCCATGCTAAGGAAACCCCCAAGATCAGTAGACCATCTCCTAGATAAAATCATCCCCCAAGAATCTGGAACATCAATCACTACGATGTCCATGAGAATGTTGATATGTGGAAAGTCAATTAGGAAAAACTCAACATCTTCACATACTCCCAAGACTTTAACTCTTCTTGAATCAGTACCGCAAACATTTCCATAAGATTGGGTTGTCTTCAAACCAAGTTGTTTCATTACCTTCAAAGATATGACATTTGTTAAGGCCCCTATCCGAATACATAATTCTTAGTACGATGGGAGGATCCTCTTTCTCAGTTGGCACCTATAATATCCTCAAAACTATCCTTATCACGGAAGGGATCTTACACATCTCTGTCACTGGGACCATCATATTCAGTTTTCCAAAAATGTTTGCAACATCTATATTTAACTGAATGTCATATACACGAGTTGGTTCAGGGAGAAACTCACATACCGGTGGTGGAGGTGGTGGAGCCACCTTTTCTGCTAGTGGAAGAGGAGTATCATGCTATGATGGAGGGGCTGAAGCATTTTTTCTTTTGTAGACTAGAATTTCCCTCCCCCTTAAGTCCTTCTTCTGATCATTTGTTAGTTTATTTAAGGCATGGATTCTCCAAACTCTTTATCCTATTCTTCTAGCTTCATTGATCTATTCTTGAGTAACATGTTCATCGTTGAGATTGAAAATCATGAAGTTTATATCGTCGGGATAATCTTCATCTTTTCGGTGGAATTCATCTTCCCTGTGGGGTTCTTGGCATGGTAGACACCAAGCTTCTATATCAATTTTCCCAACATGTTTCAAAGTATCTGGGGCCTTTTCCTCTTGTCAAGGTCTTGGTTTCCAACAGGTGGCATCTCTCTGTTGTCTGGAAAACTAAGGTCTGGGAAAAGATTGATTTATTTCCACTGTAGTCATATGGTTCATAAGTTGATCCTTCACTTGGAAAAACTGAGTATTTATCTGGTCTATCTTCTGAGCAAGGAGAGCAATCAGATCAGGAACAGTGTTATTGGAAACCTTCATCCTTGATTATGTCTTGTTACGAGGATACTGAAAAGGTTCTATTTTTGAATCAAGGAGATTCTCTTCAATGTCAATATTGAACTCTTTAGCCTCTGCCAATGATGTGGGATTTTTATCTTTAAGAATGTATTGGAATTTCCCTTGGAAGGCAATCACATAAAGGAGACGAATTGATGATGTTGAAGGATGGTAGTATGTTGGAATTTGATTGTACAACTTGTCAAATCTTGAAATGAATTCCCTTACCATTTCATTCTCCTTTTTCTTTATCTGATTGAACTAAGTTGCAAGTGTCCCACCATCTAATTTTCTTGACCATCTTATTTTAAATAAGGCGGAAAAGGCAGCATAGGTCGTGATCTGATTATCAGGGAGTCCCTTGAACTAATCAAGGGCTTCTTCAATCAAATATGAGGCTAATAGTTTCATGGACACATCTTCATGATCAATACCTGCATTGTACATATCTTGGCCCATGACATAATTATGGTCTTCGGCAGTTATCATATTGTTCTTGGGAACCTTGTTAACCACTTGTTGACATTTGATGGCATATGGTTAGGATAACCTTGGATATTGGCCATGTTAAGGGGTTTGTAGAGGTCTCTTTCCCAAGGGTGAGCCATTGGAGCAAGGGGAAGGGATTTATGGAAAAGGTTTTTAGAAAAGGGAGACTTGATAGGAGGCCTTATTTGGTAAACCTTAAAAGGCTTGAACCTCCTAGAGAGAAAACCTTTGGGGAAAGAAGGATTCTGGGAAGGTGGAGTCGCCAGATGGGATTCAAGATGATCTCATCAAGGAGGGTGGAAAGGGAACATCCCTTGGGTGGAGTTGCTAGGTAAGCTTAGGGAAAGGATTTGGGATAGCTTACCAAAGTGTCGTTAGGGTAGGAAGAGGATTCAAAATCCTCCCCGGAAACGGCGCCAAAATATTATAGTGCAATTTGCAGGTTGGGAAAATCTCAACCCAACCACAGACCAAGTGCTACAACTAGGGAATCATACACCCAATGTCATCTCGATGTAGGTCTCGCACTTCAAGTGTGACTAGGTCACTCTAGGGAGGCAATCCTGGTGACCCTAGGGGGATTGAGACAGAGATGGAGGGAAGTGTAAATGAATCCCCTAGAGGTCATGTATAAATGGAAAGGAAGGTAGGGAGAGATGAAATGCAAGTTACGTAATGACTACCCCACAGGTATAGTGTTTCTCTTGATGATTGTACATGCCCGAGACACAAGAAAAGACACTTTGCAACAGTATGTGTTAATTGGATCAGAAAGTTAAGCTTGTTGTCCCTAATTTGCAGCAGTAGGTAACATTATATATCAGAAAATAAATGATAATATAATATGCTCAATAAATGCTAGAGATCAAGTAGAAAATGCAAGAGAAAGACTAGTAAATGACTAGCTAAACTCAAGGTGAAAAACCAATACTCTTAGCATAAAAGATAAGGTTGTTGTAAACACTTGTCTTCAGCAAATTATATCCACCTTATGGCTGTAACATTCAATGTATTACAGCAAGAAAATCAGCCACTGGTATCCCCTCAAACTTTTCCAAAAAGTGTGCTATGACAAGGAGAGTAAATGTGCAAACTTTGAGCAAAAACGAATGGTTGATAAGAGAGTTATTAAAGCAAGTCCGTTAGGGTTTCTGCAGCCCTAATGGCTGAAGATGCAATTTTTTAACAGCAGCAATAAGTAGCCCCTATGTGGGGATGCCCTAGTGGTTGTGAGGTGCCCAAGGCACAAGGAAAACAATCCACTTTGCAAGAAGTAAGAATAACTGCAAATCATGTTTCCCAATGCAATATTTTATTTCTCCAATGCAACAAATCAATGACTAGTGCCTTTAATATTGGGTTAATGGAGTCACAATGAGCTTAAAAAATCTACCTCCTTGGGGGTGTAATCCCTTTTACTCCCCAAGGAAAGTTTCTCTAAGCTAGGGTTTAAGATAACAGGGTGTATGCTCTTATACTTCTCTTAGCAAACCCTTGTAAATAAATGAGATGAAGCAATAAAAATGGTGAACACTATGATGGGGGTGTATGCCCTTATACTTCCCACCTAGATCCTAGCATAACAATACTTGACTTGAATAAAATGATAGCAAGAGAGTAAAAACCATACCAAGATCAATATAAATGTTAATACAATTCACCACAAGAGATAGAAAGCACCATCCAAAGCTAGCGTTAGGACTCCTCCATCAACCATTAATAAACATAGGCATAAACAAGTGCACAATAGCTAAAAGAGTTAGGGGGGGTGGAAATTTCAGACCAAAACCTCTCACAAGAAGGATAGTTATGATTTAAAATGAGATCTTATGATCTCTATTTATACAAAAATCAGCCAGCATAGCTTGTCCACAAAACAAGGAGTAAAACACAAGATTATGTGTCAACAACCGTAATCTTGCCCCTTAACACAATAATATTAAACAATTCACTTAAAATTTCATCTTTTGCACAAATTAAATCCTAATCTTGGATGACGTCACCCATTTAGGGGACGTTTTTCCACTTTGAGGAGGTTGTTGGTGTTGGAGAGCATGGAAGGGCCTCCCAAGGCCATGTTTCAAGAATCTAGGTGATCTCATCATGGTGAAGACCCTTTTCTCATCAAAACTTCCAAGCGCAAATGAGTGGCACCTCACCACCAAGACCTAGCCCCCAATCTCATGACATCATGCTCAAAAGTGGGACGTTTTCCCCTCCTAGGAAAATCATTTGGCAAGCAATGAGTGGGATAGGTCATCCAAGTCATCATCAAGGTCGTCCAAGTCATCTCTCTCTCATCTGGCATGTGCGCCCTTGGCATTTGATCAAAATTTGGACCAAGGGGCAAAATTTTGCTCAATTTTCAAAGTGCTCGGAATGCAACAAAAATGGTGCCATTGTGTCTGTCTCGTCTTCCTGATTCCGGCGGTATATTTACTTTCTCAAACGAAGTCCGTATGGAGAAGTTATCGCGATCTGTTCGCCGAGCCAAACAGGGAAAAATTTTAGATGCTAACTGTACATGTCCGTACAGGACACGTGGCAGGTCCGTACAGCGACACGTGTCAGGCAGTTATGGCTTTTTGGGTGTACAGTTGGACCAATTCGGAGGTGACACATGTCACCACTGGAAGGGTGACACGTGGCACAGGATGATGTCAGCATCCTATGTGTCGGATGACGTCAGCAGCATGTGTGGTGATGATGTGGCACACGTTCAATGGTTGGTTGTTGGCGAATTGGATTGCGAGACGTGTCTTGTACCTAGCGAATGGTGTGAGGACACGTGGCCCAATCTGGAGGCGCCACGTGTCCCTCATTTTTGGTTCATAAGGTTCTTGTATAAAAGGTAATGGGAGTCCGCGGGGTTCGACCCCGGGACCTCCCTCCACTATGCAAAGTTCTAACAAAGACCTCCCTACCAATCCGCCTACATTATGTTTCTTACCATATAACCTTTCGCAATATATTTAAATTCAAAATGTATTTTGGTGGGCGGAACTAGCCACATTGCGTGGTGTGACTAATATAGTCATGTAACCATTGCAAATATGTTAGATGCGGTTTATCGACTTATATTCATGTATCTTGTAGTAATATTAATGGGAGGTTTGTAACACATGGTAAGTGGGTGTGGGTTTATCATTGACCCATTGTTTATCTTGTGAAATTTTAGTAACTGGTTTCCATTATAGCATATATATAACCATGTGTGTGTTAGTGGCGTGGAGATTCCATAAGCAGTCGCGGTTACATTGTGGTTTGAGCGGTTCAAACCCACCGCCCTCATCATTCAACCATTTTGCCTTATGGGCAAGCCCCCACTTTGTAGCGAGGAATCTTATGGTGATATGTGCGAGAGCTTGGCCGGTTGGGGTTGGAGGCGCCCCTAACTTGATCCCTCGTTTGGACCATGCATTTTGAACTGCTTCAGTCTTTGGGTTTAAACACGCATTTGGAGTGTGTTCTTGGTTCAAACACTGCCTACAGTGCCTTTGAACAGTTTCAACAAGCTTAGCAGGAAGAGAATGCGGTATCTTTCTCATTTTGGCGATTAAGTGTGAGCCCAGATAGGGGTTTTTGGGCGTCCTGAATCCATTGGCACTATTTTCACAGCCATTTGAGGCTTCTTCTGCAAGTTTTTCACCCATTGAAGTTTCAGCAAGCTCTAGGAGCTTGAAGCCCTCATTATTCGGACATGGTTGGAGTGAGCCATGTTTGTTTTTAGATTGAATAATAATTTTTGCCGGATAGTGATATGATCTGAACACATTAGGACAGGTTCTAGAGGCATTTGAGGACTTTCTGAGTGTTTTTTTCAAAGCTCGGGAAGCTTATGGCCACATGTAGAAGAGTTCATGCCTGGATGAGCCATGATCCTTTTTCAGATTTTTATTAGTCATTTTGGGGTTTTATGTGTGCAGTCTCAATTTTGATCTGGTATTCCATTGGAGTTGATAGTAGCTTGAGTCTGTTATTCCATTGGAGTTGATAAGTAGCTTGTAAAAGAACTTTTGACTAATTAATCCCAGAGAGCCAAGTCCATTATGGAGGCTCAAGGAGATGTAGCCCGGAGGGGGGTGAACTCCTTTATCATGTTGTGATTGTTGTGAGTTTGATGGTTTATTTTCTGCAAGTTGTGTTGTTGTGTATTTGTTTTAAGTACATATTTAACCATCTAAAAGAACATTTCCTCACACATAAGCATTTACAAGAAGATACATAAACTTAACACTTAAGTTTTATCTTGCATATTTATACACATGAAGCAAGGTCCTGTAAAGTTTTTTTTAATGAAGTAGGGGTGCTTGCATAGCATAACAAGTCATCCTTCTATTTTCATATCAGCATCAAACCTGTGGGCTTATAGCCCCATGGAAGACCAAGCTAGGTTTGTTCTCCAAAATCTATCCACCAGCTGAGTCCTGCAAAGACAAATGAACACGTCCTCCAATGATCTCAATTCGTAACATCATGGTAAGTGAATCCAATCAATAAATAAGCCATATAATCATGTGCATCAAATATCACTACATCAAACAATTAACAACTCAAAGACACTATGCAACTTGTCAAGCTTAAGTATGGGAGGGTTCACGACGTGTCCTATTGGGTAGATGTTTCCCTAGCTCAAGGAGAGCCTCCAAGAGGTCCCTCTCTAAGTCATGTAAAGTGTATGAGGTGGATGGGGTCAACATTAAATGGGCATAGCGCTCATGACATACTAAGGGTCATAATGAATCAGTCATGGGTGCCTTTGTAGAGGGTGTGTGGTACCTTTGTCCGCAATGCACTTTTTCCAAGCCCATCATTTTCATTTTTATCTTTCTTTCTTTATATTTTCTTTCATAACAACATAAGGAGAGATTGAAGGTCATTGCTCTGGCGTGGTGACCAGGTGGTGGCAGTGTCACCCACAAATACCTAATGGAAATTAGAAGATGATCTCGTGATGAGACCCCATTTCTCTCAGCCGAGCAACTGAGAGTCATTTCCTTGGTTTGGTGACCACATAATGATAATGTCATACCAGTAGATATACATGCACGTGATAGGTCGGCTCATGATGATACCTTTTATCCTTCAACTAACCTTTTAAGCAATTTATCATTACAATGTGGGTCCCCTTTATTCAAAGATAAGCATTTTATTTCTTTCTTGGGTGATCCATGGGCGAAGCATCTGGAAGGTTTATATATGGCTTTTATCTTTTACCCAACACCAACCCCTCTGGGCCATTAGCCCCTTCTTCCCATAGAATGAGGGACAACCCATTCTTAGTGTTAAGACCTAAGTTTTCACCCAAGCCTCTCTCTCTCTCTCTCTCTCTCTCTCTCTCTCTATTTTTTGTACCTTCTTAGAAATATTTCCTCTTAAAGTTGGTCAAGTTAGTTTCCCATTTTTTCAATGACTTGGTTTTCCTTTTTGTCTTGCTTGACTGATTCTTTGCTTAGAGTTTTTCTGTTTTTCTTGAAGGATAAACACATATCGTGATTTGGTTCGAATTGCTTGTCATCTCATTTTCCATTAATTGAGCTTACAGTGGGTCGATCAAGTATGTTGAATGTACAGGGAACAACCATGAGCCAAAAAAAACAACATTCAAAAGCATTTAATTTCAGACAGAGATGGTGGGAACATACAGGTTAAAATTGCAACGATAGAGATCTAATAGGCCACTCAGATCGATGGTTTTTCATGCATTCAGGCTTTTCAACATCGCGCGAGTTTTAACGACAAGCATAAATCTCTAAAGTTTCAGAGCCTCAAAGTGTCGGAGTGGACCCTCATTGCCACCTCACTACGAGAGTTTGTTCATATGGGAGGTTTTCGTCCAGAGAAAGAAAAGTATCAAAGTTCTGGAGTTCCAGAGCTCTAAAGTGACGGAGTGGGCCCTCACTAACACATCACTCTAGGCCCATACTACTCCGGGATATTTAGATGCAGAGAAAACCCAGTTCTCCGGAGCTTCGGAGTGCCAAAGTGTCGAAGACATGTGGCACTCATCATTCATGACACGTGGCGCTCATCTCAGGCCCTTTGATTGCGTCATCCATGTTATTTCCAGGTGACACATGTCCCTCTCTTTTCATGACACACCAACGATATGATGTCAGGTCACCACATCACTCTGAGAGTTCATCCATACATGAAAATTTTATAATTTTCACTCATAAGCTCCTGAACCCCAAAGAGTCAGAGTCCTGAAGTCCCGAAATGATGAAGGTTAAAATTTTAAAGGGGGGCACCAAACCAGGAACAGAGGAACTACACGTCCAGACTCTAGGAAAGCGCAACACGACTTGATTTTGTCCTCAAATAAATAAGTGGGGGAAAGACACAGCCACACTTTCAGTTGTCTCCAGTGGCCTCCAACAGCATGCATGCATGCCCTGATCGATATAGAATTCAGTTTTGTCTCTCTTGGTCATTTTTGTTAGATCTCGGATTGCTCCAGTGCATGCATCAGTCCAGTTTCATTGCTAGTAGCGGTTTTCAATTATTATTTCAAGACTCTTTTAGTTTAAGGCATGATAAGTGGTCTTTTGAGTGTGATAAGAACCACTCATTTTTGTTAAGTCAAGTTCGTAGTATTCATTAACATACTCCAGCAGTGTGCTTTAGTTAAGTTAATAAGTTGTTTTACAACCAAGGTGTAGAGTTAAGCCTCAGTTTCACACTAGTAGAGGGCCTCTGCATTTCTGATAAATCTAAAACAAATGGTTGAACCCATTTTGTGCATGGACTAAAGCTCTCTAACTGGTGAAGATACTATCGATGGCAGTGTGTTTGTGTCCAAATTTGTATGTGTTTCTTATCTTGAATATAGTTTTGATTTGTGCGAAGTACATTTGTTTTCCTTCAGCTACTATATAACTTGTCTTTATTAATATGCAACCTGTGATGACAACTATGCTTTGATGAAGATTTTTTTTTATTGCAACCTGTGGGAGCAATTATGTTCTGATATATGTTTAATGTCTTGAAATGATATTTTAAGTATTAAACTTCTTGCGGCAGATTATTCATTCAGTGGTTTGTTGTTTCCCTTTGTTTTTTACCTCTATTATTCTACTTGTATGTCACTAGTGTGCCACCAGCCAAGGAGGACACTCATCCTTATCATTTTTCCAACCCAACCATTCCCTTGTCTTGGTAAAACCAACCCTCTAACTGACCAACAAAATTAGAAAACCAACCATTCTAAACTTGAGGTGGCCTAGCTTTTCCCTTTAGCAGTCAGGTGCAGACTTTATGACCAACAACTTCTGGCGTTGTTGCGGGGGAACGGAGTAACAAAATATCTTTCCTTGGGAGAATGACAATGATCTGATCTGATCTTTGATGGTGAACAAAGACCAGAAACATTTAGATTGTATATCATTCACTAGGCGACTCCATGGTTAAAGAATCCAGTGGCGACTCCGCAGTTTTAAGAAGTCAAATTTTTAGATGGAAGCCATCTTGGATCGAAGGTTTTCTCCTTTTAATTTCTATTTTGTTCCTCGTTTTCCAAATGTTGCTCCTACTATATATGAGTGGGGTGATTTCTTGCCCAGATTTAGAGAACATAGAGATGACAACCTTGCTGAGCATTTGCTTGAGTTTCATGAACTCATGCATCAGTGGGGAATACATCATGAGGATGTATTAATGAAGATGTTCATGTACTCATTAGAGGGAAATGCTTGTGAGTGGTATCGATCCTTGCCCTCTGTTAGCATCTCCTCCCTGGAACATTTCCATGCTGCATTCAATAAGAATTGTAAAAGGTTTTTTCCAACTGATTTACTTTTTGAAGACTGTTGTGAAGAATTTGGATCTCATATTCGACAGTCACTTATTAGTTCTTCTAGTAGTGAAAATAAAAGGGATTTTTACGTTGAGGAAGTGGAGGAAGATTTGGTACATATGAGTCTTCTTTTGATTCTTTTATTCAAAAAGATGGTGTTGGGAATTACATTAATGATCAAATTGATGATAACAAGGCTTTGGATACATCTTGCATTGTTCTAGGTGCCTCAGTTAGTCCTTGTTATGATACATATGTTATTCTATGTTCTCATAAAGATTTGATTAACTATGAAGAAAGTGATGTTGAAGGTCGCGAGCAAGTTGTTCCCCTTCCTTCTGAAATTGTTGAGCAACAAGAAATCTATAAGTCTGGAGATGACATTCTGGAGCTAGAACAAGGAAAAACCAGCAATGCATAAGACATACCCATTCATTTCAAACAACAAGATGAGCAGTATCAGGAGTGTTTTGTTACCCTTTATGGTTGTGAACCACACGAATTTCATGAGTTGTTTCAACGAGGACAAGAGCAGCTCAATCTTGTCCTCTCAACCAGTTGGAGGTTTTTCATGAGTTTCGAGATCCAATAGTGAGATGGATGGATCCTTATTTTTCCAAAATATCAAATGTGGTAAGTTTTAGAATGATCAACTTTTGCAGCCTTGAGTACGAGAAGCCTGCTAATTTTTTGTTGCACATGATATATCCTCTTTGGATTATTCTAAATAGTGACATGCACAGAGTTATGGTTCTCAGTCTTATGGTTCTTAGTCAAATGGTTTCTTGGTTTCACTGGAAATCTGATTACACATGATTACATGGTTTTCAGTTGAATAGAGTAGGTAGTAGGAGAATAAGCTCTTATCTCGAGTATTTAATTTTTTGTTCACAGATTGTTTTTCAGTGTGTTGATTTTCAGTAGCTTGTTTGAATAAGACTCCATAGTCCAACAAAGGCACTGGGGTTAGCTTCAGTGTTAATTTTCAAAGATGCATCGTTGAGAGACAGTGGCAGAGATACATGGTTGGCAGACGGAAACAAAGGTGAGAAAAGGAAGGTGGGAGCAAGGTTTTGAAAGGTAAGGCACTTGATCTATTGTTCTTAGCACCTTGTAGGGAAGTGTTATCCTCGATAGGAGCCCAATGTTAAGACCTAAGTTTGCACCCCTGCCTCTCTCTCTCTCTCTTTTCCATACATTCTTAGAAATCTTTCCTCTTAAGGTTGGTCAAGTTAGTTTCCGATTTGTTCAATGACTTGGTTTTCCTTTTTGTCTTGCTTGACTGATTCTTTGCGTAGAGTTTTTCTTTTTTTCTTGAAGGATAAACACATATCGCGATTTGGTTTGAATTACTTGTCATCTCGTTTGCCATTAATTGAGCTTACAACAGGTCGATCAAGTATGTTGTATGCACAGGGAACAACCATTAGAAAAAAAACGTAGCATTCAAAAGAAGACAATTCCGGACTCAAATGGTGGGAACAAACAGGTTAAAATTGCAATGATAGAGATCCAACATGCCACTCAGATCTATGTTTTTTCGTGCATTTGGGGTTTTCAACATCGCGCGAGGTTTAATGAAAAGAACAGATCTCTGAAGTGTCGAAGTTCCAGAGTTTCGGAGTGTCGGAGTGGACCCTCACTGCCACGTCACTTTGGGATTTTGTTCATCCGGGAGGTTTTGGTCCAGAGCAAGCAAAGTGTCAAAGTTCTGGAGTTCTGAAGCCCTGAAGTGTCGGAGTGGGCCCTCACTGACACATCACTTTGGGCCCATACTAATCTGAAATATTTAGATGCAGAGAAAACCCAGTTCTCCAGAGCTCTAGAGTGTCGAAGTGTCGAAGACATGTGGCACTCATCAATGATGACACGTGGTGCTCATCTCAGGCCCTTTGATTGTGTCATCCGTGCTATTTCCAGGTGACACATGTCCCTCTCTTTTCATGACATGTCAACGATATGACGTCAGGTCACCACGTCACTCTAAGAGTTCGACCATCCAGGAAATGTTCATACTTTGCACTCGGAAGTTCCCGAACCCCGAAGAGTCGGAGTCTCAAAGTCTCGAAATGATGAAGGTTAAAATTTTAAAGGGGGGCGTCAAACCAGGAACAGAGGAACTACACGTCCAGACTCCAGGAAAGCGCCAACATGACTTGCTTTTGTCCTCAAACAAATAAGTGGGGAAATACATGGCCACACTTCCAGTTGTCTCCAGTGGCCTCCAACAACGCGCGTGCATGCCCTAATCGATATAGAATTTAGTTATGTCTCTCTTGGTCATTTCTGTCAGATATCAGTTCGCTTTAGTGCATGCATTGGTCCAAATTCATTGCTAGTAGTGGTTTTAAATTATTTAGTTCAAGACTCTTTTAGTTTAAGGCATAATAAGTGGTCTTTTGTGTGTGATAAGAACCACTCTTTTTTGTTAATTCAAGTTCGAAGTATTCATTAACATACTCCAGCAGTGTGTTTTAGTTAATTTAATAAGTTGTTTTACAACCGAGGTGTAGATATAAGCCTCAGTTTCACACTAGTCGAGGGCCTCTGCATTTATGATAAATATGCAGTTTTTGTATGTTTTGAGGGTTTATTTTTGGGGGAAAAGAGATCAATACAACAAATGGTTGGACCCATTTTGCGCATGGACTAAATCTCTCTACCTGGTGAAGATACTATTGATGACAGTGTGTTTGTGTCCAAATTTGTATGTGTTTCTTATCTTGAATACAATTTTGATTTGTGTGAAGTACATTTCTTTTCCTTTAGATATTGTATAACTTGTCTTTATTAATATGCAACCCGTGATAATAGCTATGCTTTGATGAAAATTTGTTTTTATTGCAACCTGTGGGAGTAATTGTGTTTTGATACATGTGTAATGTCTTGAAATGATATTTTAAGTATTAAACTTCTTGCAGCAGATTATTGATTCAGTGGTTCGTTGTTTCCCTTTGTTTTTTACCTCTATTATCCCACTTGTCTATCACTAGTGTGCCACCAACCAAGGAGGACCCTCATCCGTATCATTTTTCCAACCCAATTATGCCCTTGTCTTGGTAAAACCAACCCTCTAACTGACCAACAAAATTAAAAAACCAACCATTCTAAACTTGAAGTGGCCTAGCTTTGCCCTTTAGCAGTTAGGTGTAGAATTTAGGACCAACACTTGGGTCAATACACCCTAAAATCCCAAGAGATAAGGAAACAAAGGGGAATAATGATGGAAAATGGTAAGTATGGTCAGGAACGGTACGATGGCTCATCAAGAGATTTCCCAGTAGCAAACCCATTCCCAAATCCCAAAGAAGACTACTTACTAGGGAACAATGTCAACCACCAAGGTGAAGTAGGGAAAAAGGCATAATGTCCAAGCACACCTGATGAAATCTAGAGAAATCTAAGATATAACATAATCAAATGGCTTGGTTATTGAACTGATGCTCACCATAATATTGATTTGTAGCTCATCAAGCAAGGCCCACTGCCTTCCAGAAGCAAACTGGTGTGGTGGATGCCATTTGTAAACCTATGACCATCTGTGGTGGTGAGTGGGTTTTCCATCTATTCAAAGGGTACTTGTGGTCATGTAGTCTCTTGACACTCCATATCTGCAACCTGAGGGCATCGATAGAGAATCTCCTCAGTTATCCACAAAATAAGGATACCACCTAGATCCTACTTTGGAACATGTGCTCATTGAAGAGTGCATGAGAACCACAACATCTCCTGGTAGACATGTGTCTGCAACTAAACATCAAAATATTAAGTTCGGGATGGCCTATTCATCCTTGTTCTCATATGATCATAATCCAAACCAACTAAGCTAGAAAAAAAAAATTGACATTTTTTTCAAAAAATTCTAAACTAAGCATGAAATCAATATGCAAGTAGAGTAAAATGAAAATGAAATGCATCTAAACTAGTATGAGAAATCAAGATGCAATTGCAGAGAATCAAAATGACTTACCTACTTACCTAGGGCACAGGCCCTGAAGAAGTCATGTGACCTAGATATGAGGTTTGAGAAGAAACCCATCTATTGGGAGTGGTATCTTTCTCCCGTCTAATGTTATCAGATAATACCTTTCTTTGTCTGACTTCGTCTTGATGATGTAGGGGCCAATCCATGAATTGTTGTCATTTTTGTCATATCTGGGTTTGCCCTTTATTTTTCCCCACATGATCACAATAGTTCCTTCATAGAAATCGGTGCAAGGTGTATTCTTATCATTTGGAGGCTCTACGCAGACTGTATCTTTAATGATTTCTTCAGGTTTCCCATATTCCTTCTTCAAAAATTTGGATAGACCTTGGCTCCTTCCCATGGTATTTTGCAAGTTTGTCTTTGTACTGATCTGTCCATGGAAGAAGCATGTCTATGGTCTATGGGAGTACATCATAATCACATTCACTGTCATAGTTTGTGGGAGTACATCATAATCACATTCATTGTCATAGTCAGGACCATCAAGATGTTGATTAAGGTTGGTTGTCATTGATGTCAACCCTTGAAGAAAGACCTGTAGCACAAAGGTTTGGGTAATGGACCCAATAGTGTTTGATGTAAATATGACTCATTATTTTTTTTTCATGGTTGATAAGAATTAAATATGGATGAACTCCAAAGTGGTCCCCTTATGGTGAAAGCCCTCACGGGAAGACGCTTTG
>SNQJ01S0038287.1:69275-93522 GCA_010110895.2 Picea sitchensis | reverse complement strand
TATTGGGGCAGTGGTGTGACCTTGAAAATACACAAGGATAGTAAAGTCTCAAAAACATTGAAGGTTGTTGAGTTGTGATATGTTCCATTATTTCGTTTAGTTCGTTGTCTGAAAATTCATTGAACTTGCAGATAGATAAGTGAATGGGGCATTGTTCTCAATATTTTCAACCTCGAAAGCTGCTGCAGGATTCTTGCAATTTTGTGATTCCAGGGTCATATTTTTGTGGTAATAACAAAGTTTTCAAGAAACAAAAGAAGAGTAAAGTTAAAAATAATTCAAAGATGAAGAAGGTGAGTTACATGTTCCAACGATGGATACATGCTTCATGTGTCTTTGTTTGTTGAGTAAATATTGAAGCATATATTAATACATAATTATGATGGACCTGAATTAAGTAAATATTGAAGCATATATTTCCAAAGTACCTAAATTAACATTCAGTGCAAACCTACCATTTCCCTGTAGACAACTTATTTAAGTCTATTAAAACTAGGTTCTTCAAATGAGCTATGATAATAAATGCTTCATACAATGCCTGTAGTTTTCTCAGGCTACCCATTAATTAGTCATGGCCGCCTTAGAGGAAGCCAAGCTGGGTCATATGAGTTGTCCCTAAATGTGACATCCTTGATCTATCTACAGTCAGTTAAATGTGTTTCGAAGGTGACACTTGTTTGTCTTATGTAGAAGGTGACACTTGTTTGTCTTGTTTACCATTAGGATGTATTTAACAGTAGTCTTCTCAATGTGTCTTTGTTTGTTGAGTAAATGTTGAAGCATATTTTGACAGACAGAATTATGATGGACAAATTTGACTTAATTATTTTCAACAATAGCAGGAGTCTGTGGGTTTTCCTAGCCCCATTCCATCAATGGTAGATTATGTGGATTTTGGAAAACAAAGCAGGGGTGAAACTTTAAAGAATACAAAGACTAGCAAGGCAATTATAGTTAAATTAATTTAGTTGTATGTTATGGTATCAATTCATTTGGAAAAGATATCGGTCAACAAATTACAAACTCCAAATAGTTATATATGCATCACAGAGTACACATCATTGTCTTCTTTTTGATTAATTCATAGTTGAATTGGTACTGTGATTTAATAGAGGATATATTCAAATTTACCCGAATTAACATTCAGTGCAAACTTGCCATTTTTATTTGGACATCACTTCTTTAATACTACTAAAACTACAGGGTGATAAATTGCTTTTACATGCAATATCTATAGTTTTCCTTGGTTACCCATGAATTATTTTATAGCCATGGCTACCTTAGCGGAAGGCAAGATGAGCCTTTTGAGTATGTCTTTGAATGGTTCTCTGATCTATCTGAGTTTTATCTACACCCAGTTAAGGGTGTTTCCAACGAGATGTTTGTTTGGTTTATGTAGAATTCTAACGTGAACAGTCTCCTTAAATTGGCTTGCTCATTAGAAGTACACAGTGATATTTAACAGTAGATATATTTAAGAGTGCTCTTCTAAGCGTGTCTTTGTTTGTTCATTATATATTGGAGCGTATATTGACTGCAAAAATATGATGGGCAAATCTGACATAATTGTTCTCAACAATAGCAGGAACCTGCAGATTTTACTAGTTCTTTCCTCTCTACACCGGATTATGTGGATTTTGAAAAAAAAAGCAGAAGCRAAAATTCAATGAATATAAAGGCTGCCAAGGTGACAATGAATACAAAGACTGCCAAGGTGAGTTACACTTCCAAATGAATCCAGTCAACATTGGGTTGCATATAAATTACATTCAAATTACTTTAGTTGTATGCTATTTTGTGGATTCATATGGAGATATGGGTCAGCTAATTACAAAGTACACACTSTTTATTTTTTGATTCATTAATAGTTGAATTAGTACTGGGATTTAATATAAGACATTCTCATATTTGCCTGAATTAACATTCAATGCAAATCTGTCTTTTTTTCTGTGGACATTACTTCTTTTAGACTATTAAAATTTAAAACTAAGGGTCATCCAGTGAGATATGATTATAAAAGCATGGCATACAATGCCTATAGTTCACTAAGGTTACCCATTAATTACTATATAGACATGGATTTCTTAGAGGAAGGATGGAAGCTAAATTGGGCCTTCTGAGTATGTCTTAAGATGTAAATTCTCAGATTCATCTCAGTTTATCCACAGTTTTAACTGTATTTTGAAGGTGACACTTGTTTGGATTATGTATAACTCTATTATGAACAATATCATTAGTTGTCTTGTACATTAGAAGAATACACTGATTTTTAACAATAGATGTATGTTTCAACTTGTTGAAGTTAGGGATGATCTTATAGATCGAATCTTTTTCTCTTTTTGAATCTAATATCCAATACACTTGTTGATTGTTATTGTCACAAGGTCTTTCACACATGGTTTCATGTGCAATATTTTTTTCACTATGAGAAATCCATCTTAGAACCAAGAATTATTGGCTTCAACCGAGCTCTAGAGGAAACATCTTCCTACAGGATTATAATTTTAGATATGTTAACCAAGATTCATAAACAATAAGAAAAAACTAATATTGGCATAGAAAAAGGTCTTCAATAAGGTGTCTTATGCTTGGTAGAGCATCCCATCTACTGCAGGTGTTTTGCAAAATCCAAATTGGTGAACATTAACTTGAAGATGGTAGTGTATTTGCAGCTTGTTACCGCCCAAACTAGAAATCTTACAAGGCCTCAGACTACCATGAGAGAAACACAAGGAATAGGTGCCCAATGTCACCATGACACCTATCCTCTCCCTGTTCAAGCCCAACTCGCACTCCCGAAAGGCTTTGGGAGGCTTCCCTATCACACAACACAATTACCTGACCCAACCGATTAGTAGACTAGTGCCTTAACTATTGGGCTATGGTGAAGGGGTAGGAGTTAATTATTTAAAGTCTGATGATATACAATTGATTTAACACAAAAAAATAAGACTATAATAGCAACAAAATAACATTCAAGGGATCACAATATATAGCTCCAATACACAAGATCCAATGTTGATAACACTTACCAATGCTTGGAGATTTGTCTAGGAGAAATACCTTGGTAAAGTGGACGAAAATGAGATGTAGGCTTTGTTATCGCACAATATGTACTTGCCCAAAAGCCAAGGAAAGTGAAAGCAAGATTTTTGTAATAGGAAGTGACCTATCACTATCACCTTAATAGGAAACTCCTTTCTATTTAGGAGTATATCAATGTACCATGTTTTCGTCCTTATACACACTTGCAAACGTGAGCTAAGTACAACTCACTTAGTGTGTCCTTGGAGGCACAATGCCTAGGTTCACAACCCACATTGTCACTTTGACCGGAACCTCTTCCGTCTAGGCTTACTCCTAGGGAAGCCAAAGGGGGTCGACCTTAGTTACTAGATGTTTTATACCTACTAAATCAACAAGCTTTGCTTGTTATAATGGCTACACACAACCCAAAAAGTTAAGGAAAACCCTTGTCTTTTAGGGCAAGAACTTTCCACAAAAAAAAATGAGATTGTATTTGATTAAATTGACCTACTTAAACAATCATATGCTAGCTGAAAATGGAATTGGTGAAAAGCAATGGTAGAGGAAGAGTAATAGGGTTAGAGATATGGAGTATGTGAGAGCTTCAAGTGACCCGTCTCCTTGAAGGAGTTCCCAATGAAACCCTAGAAGTAAACCTGCAAGATTTCTTCAAGTAACATGCATACAATAGACAATATGTTGATGTATTGAAACAAAATGACACTTCTATTTTATTTAACACATCAAGATAGATAAACCCAATAAGCATACGCCTTAGTAGATCTACTTAGATAACACTTTACCTAAGATCTAGTGTTGCAATCATCTAAAGAAATCATCACAATGTTACCTCCCATGCATAAGAAAAAGAAGCATATGCCTTAGTCTTCTTGTTGTCTTACAAAGTTTCTCCTTTATTGATATTACTCAAGAAAAATGATTTTGGAGAGAAAATACTCCAAAACCCTAGAGCATAGAATGGAAATGAAATGAAATGAATGACTAGAGAGAGAGAGAGTTGGAAATCAAGTAGCATAACAATAGCTCAAGATATGGTGAGTTGGGAGAGAGAAATGAGATATATTTATACTTGGAGAGGCAAACCTACCTCTCTTGGATCTAATCCAAGTGTCCACCACCAAGCATAAGAGTAGATCTCAAGGCTAGGGCACACCATCTAGGGTTTAGATAATAGATCTAGGGTGTAGATGGGTGTGGGAGGTGTTTGGATCACAAAAAACAAAAGTGGGAGGCTATGGGATTCGTTCTAGGGAACAGGAAGAGGCCCCAATAATTAAAAATGAATTTTCCTTGGAGATCAACAAAAGGGGGGCGTAACTCTCCTTGGAGGGCACAAAAAAAGGTGGAAATGAAGGAATGGAGGGGGATTAATGAAATAAAAGGAGTGGGATCACCCTAGGAGGTGATATGGGGGTTAAAGGGAGTCATAACTCATGAGAGGGGGCCCCAAGTGAGTCACAACATCCACCACCAAGAAAAAAACGTCAATCCCCCTAGGGGGGCGTAACTTTTGAATGTGGAGGTGGTGTAAGGGGTTAGACAAGGTTGGAAAAGGTCAGGAGGGTCATGTTATGCTTAGGGAGTCTCTCTCTAATCATCATTTCCACTTTTCACATCCTCTAACTCATTATTACAACTTTTACATTTTGCCATGTTTGGACTTTAGCAATTAAAATTGTTGTTTTAGACTGATTGACACTCCGGGTGGACAAACCCATGGCTAAAGTTGTCTGACTGAGATGAAACTTGGTCCATGGATGTAGGGGGTGCTATTCCATTTATTTTGAACACAAATACCCCTATCGAAATTCCAAAGACCTAGTTTTTACAATTTTTGCTCCAAAATAATTAATTAATTAAATAATTAAGCCTCCAAACTTAGGGAAATTTAATTAAAAATTAATTAATTAAAAAAACTAACCTAAACTCGACGGAATTCCATGAAAATTTCTAAGATGTCTTGCATGTTCATTTACAATGATTCCCTATAATAGTTACCAAAACATAAGCCCACTAGAACGTCGTTCAGCACTTTGGAGGAATTATTGCAAGTGTGAGGGAAAAACTCAAGAGAAATCAATAAGGCTGAAAAGCCCAATTGATAACCTGAGGATAAAAAACCCTTGGTGAAAGGAACTCTCCCAGTGAACTGATCCCAAGGTAACTAACCTAGACATGACTCATGCAAACCTATTACATTATTAACCCACACAAGGGTGTGGAAATTCCAATTACAAAATAAATTGTTGGGGCCAAACACTGCCCTGTAGAACCAAAAGTCTTCGACAACATGGCATCTGATGATGCATCTTTTCATGGCACATGAGTTGACCACCGGTGCTAAATGGGTGATAAACATACCCCAGGGGAGACGTCCCCAGTGACCCGAGGTTTTGAGAAGGCTAAGTCCAAAGTATAAGAAAGTTCCCCCCTCTCACAGGTCACTCAATTTCAAAGGGTTCTTTTATGTCTTATAGAAATGAAGCAAATGAGTAATATTGCGTACCTTCCTAGAACAAGACAACAAAATAGAAAAAGGACACTTTCCAAGTACCAAAATGATGTTAATGCTTCATAAGAAAATGAACTCTTGAAAAATAAACTAGCTAATATACAATTGCAGCAGTACAACAGTTTATAACAACAATGATAAATTTGTAACAACCACAACAACTATTCTCCAAAATGCTTGAGAAAAGACTAGAAATAGTAGCTTTAACTAGGCAAATTGATACTAGATAGTCACAAGTAGATTTATCAATGTCTAGCTAGCATAACATGTCACTTTAGAGGTCACTATGTTGGTGTTAGATGGTTGTAGCAATCTTTTGCAACAACAACAAGTTAGTCAATGAATTAGGCTAATATAAGGTTAGTAGGAGTTAGTAAATGTTCGAGAGCAGGAGTTTTGATGCAGGTAGGACATCCCATTGTGTTCAAGAGAATGAAGCTCATTCAACCCGAGAGGTTGTACTCCATTTATGACAAGGAAATCCTGGCAATCATGCATGCCTTGACCAAATTCAGACAATATTTGGTGGGCAACAAATTCGTGGTCAAAACAAATCACAACAACTTAAAGTGTTTTCTTGAGCAGAAGGACCTCCGTGAGTGCCAGCAAAAATGGATGAATAAGGTGCAGGAATTTGACTTTGACATAGAGTATGTCAAGGGGAAGAAGAACATTGTGGCCAATGCGCTATCTAGGAGACCTGCAACATGTTCATTGATGGAGATTTCAGCAGATTGGAAATCCCACTTGTTAGTGGAATATTCCAAGAACAATTTCCCTTGTGAGGTTTTGGATGGACAGGTTCAGGATGACAAGTACAGGGTCATTGACAATGTCATATTCTACAAGGATAGAGTCTACTTAGTACTAGATTCATGACTCAAGAAGAAGATCCTCGTGGCAGTTCATGATTCACCACTAGCAAGCCATCAGGAGTTTTTAAAACCTACAGGCAGATCAGAGAGAGGTTCTCATGGAAGGGCCTCAAACAAGACGTTATGAGGTACATTAGTGAGTGTGTGACTTATCAGCAAAACAAATCATAGCATACGCTTCCAGCAGGGCTACTTAGCCACTTCCCATTCTGGAGCAGAAATGGGAGAGCATATCGATGGACTTCATCACAGACCTGTTGTCATCCTTATACACACTTGCAAATGTGAGCTAAGTCTTGCTCACTTAGTGTGTCCTTGGAGGCACAATGCCTAGGTTCACAACCCATGCTGTCACTTTGACCGGAACCTCTTTCGTCTAGGCTTACTCCTAGGGAAGCCAAGGGGGGTAGACCCTAGTTTCTAGATAAGATTTAGAGTTTAAGTTCTAGGAGTTGTTTTTAATTGGTTATAGCTTGGGGGAATCTAACCTATGATGCTAAGGCAACAAATGCAATATGCAAGGGTTAGTATGTTAAGCAAGCCTTTTCCCTAAGTCAACTAAGACTAGTGCCTAAGTTTGGGCAAGGGGTCAATTACAATTGAAGGGTGTTTCGGTACAATAGAATTACAATTTACTTACAAAAGAATAATTAAATCAATACTTACAATAAAGAATGCTAGAGGTACAATGCTACAATACAATAAGCTAACCATGTTATTTATATGTGCAGGATATCAAGAAGATCAAGGTGAGAGCATCATCAACACATTAGGCCTAAGCATGCCCCAATAGCACTTACTCTATCGGACTGCTCCTCAATGGAAACATCAACATTCACAAATCAAAGGAAACTTAGAAGATTTAAAAGTTAAAGCACAAGTGTTTCACAATGATTATGATACTTAGTTAATCAACCACAAAGTATTACTTGTATTAAGTGATTTAAAGATTAAGTTCGCAAGCCTCAAACCACATGATATATCGATTTAAACCAAGGTTATTAAATACTTAGTGATTAAGGGTTTTTAAGATTGTTTTATTACCCTTATTAAGTTTTTCACCAAAAACCTCCTCCCCTGATTGTCAAATAGTTTCTAGATGCTCAAGAAGTGAGGCAACGAGGCCTACCCTAGCTATCGCAGTCAGCCCAAAGAATTGAGTTTTTATGGAAAGGACGTTCATTCACGCCGTGAGACCATCCCCGACCTATCACCTTCTGTTGCCCTCCTCAATCCCCATTTTAGATGGTGAAGATGGTGGTTTTAAGGTACCCTATTAAGTCTATGAAGTTGGTATATCAATTGGTTAGACTTTTAGGTGTATTTTAGAGTGTTTAAATGATTTTAAGATGCCTTAAAATGGTGATTTATTGCCAATGCCGAAACTCACTTCAGTTTATTATGTGTGTTATTTAAGCATGAAAATGAAAGGCATTAACACATATAAGCTATGTGAGAGCAACAATTTAGTTCACCGTTAACAATGAGAAATCTTGTTAAAGAATATTAAACACAAGGGCAAGAACAACTTGCCAAAGAGAAGGAAAGAGAAGAAGCTCAAGCTATTCACCACTTATCTTATGTTTGTTTTAAAGCATCAAAGTATTAAGTGTGTTGAGAAACTTGAGAGATTTAAGTGTGTACCTACACTATCAACTTTATCCAACAACCATTGACTTAAGTGTGATGGAAAATGGCCTTAAGATTTAGAACATGAAAAAAAGTGTTGTCTATTATACCATTAACGCATAAACCATTTGGTGTATGTTGGATTAAAGCATGCAACCAAAATAGATCTTGAAATATATAGCTTATGCAAATAGATCTAAGTATGTTGATTGTGCCCTGAGGGCTTAAACTTAAAGATTAATGTGTGAGAGATCTAAATCTAGATTATTTTAACCTTTTAAGCATAAATAGATCAAAATCACATTAAAAACTTAGCCTAGCAATTTGGAGTATTCCTCTCCCAAATTGTAGGTGATTATTAAGCTTAGAGAACACTTGGAAAGAAAGAGAAAGAAGCAAGAAAGAGAAGAAGCAAGCAAGGCAAGCAAGCAAGAGAAGAAGCTTACTAACCACACATCCTAGTTTAGGAGAGTGATTTAGAGATGAATAAACGAAAGTAGATCTAAACCCAAAGCTCACATGTGGGAGGTGGGACATATCAATCCTTCTCCCACACTATGAGCAACTAAAAATCAGTAAGAAATGAAGAAAGTATGCCCAAGAAGCTAGAAGAAGTGAAGAGGAAGGTTGAGAATGTTACCCAATTGAAGAAGATGGTCTTGGAGTGTTGTGTAGATGTTTTTGGGGTAACATAACCCTCTCAACCAGATCTGAACCTGCAAAAACCAGCAAGGTATACTTACTGGAAATGCTACACACAACAAGCAAAGATGAAGAAAAATTTCTAGTTTTGGTAGAAATTTTTCACATAGAAATTTTTATGAAGAAGGTAGATTTAGATGACCATTTTAATATGTTAATCTAGATGAAATATATATAAGAGGACAGCAAGAAAGAATGAGAAAATGAGGAGTTTGAATGTGCCTTAAGGGAGGACTCTTCCTTGAGGCGTTCTCAATAAGACCCTTGAAGCCAAACCTGCAAAAAATTAGCAAGATCTATGCATACAAAGATAATATGGATAAATGCTAATAAGATGAAATACTTGCACCCTATCTAGCAAACCCACATATATAGATCTACAAGAATACTCATTGTTAGATCTACCCAAGTAACACTTTACCCAAGACCTAAGCTATGCTTAAATCAAATCAAACAATACAAGTTTACCTCACATGAAGCAAGATCAAAAATACTTGTTACTCTTCCAATGATCCTCCAAATTTTCTCCTTTATATTACTCAAGAAAGGGATCTTGGAAAAATACTTGCTCCAAAACCCTAAGAGCCAAAGAATGGAACAAGAAAGAGAGAGAGAGAGGAAATTCAAGTATCATAACAATATCTCAAGATATGGTAAGGAAATGAGGGTGAGAGGGGGTTCTATTTATACTTGGAGAGGCAAACTCACCCCTCTTGGATCAATGTCAAGTGTCCACCACCAAGCATAAGCTAGAATCCCAAGGCTAGGGCGCACCATCTAGGGTTTGGATCATAGATCTAAGGTGTGGATGAGTGAGGGAGTGTTGGGATCACACAAAAATGTAGTGGGAGGCTTATGGGATGCGTGTCAAGGGAGAGAAAGGATCCCAACCATCAAAAACCGAATTTTCAAGAGGGATCACAAGAAGGGGGCATAACTCTCCTTGGAGAGCGCACCATTTGGGGATGAGGAAAGGAAAGGGATGAAAATAATGAGGGAAGGGGAGTGGAAAGGCATTGGGATGAAGCAAAGAGGTAGTGGGAGGCTAGGAAAAGTGTTCCAAGGGATAGCATAAGTCTCTCATTGATTTTTTTATCATTTTTTTACTTTTTGGAGACTTTCTAGAAGGAAGGCACACCGCTCTAGGAAAAGTGACGTTTTTGCTTCATAGCTAGGTGAGGGGGTGATGTGAGGGTTGGAAAAGGTTAGGAAAAATCTCTCTCTCCTTATTCCATATTTACACCATCCTTTTAACTCATTTTTAAAAATTACATTTTTGCTATGTTTGGACTTAGCAATTAAAATTGTTGTTTTTTACTGACTAACACTCCGGGTGGACAAACCCATAACAGAATTTGTCCGACCGAGATGAAACTTGGCCCAAGGGTGTAGGGGGTGATATTACATTTATTTTGAGCACAAATACCCATATCAAAAACCCAAAGACCTAATTTTTACAATTTTTACTCAAAAATAATTAATTAATTAAATAATTAAACCTCCAAACTTAGGGAAATTTAATTAAAAATTAATTAATTAAAAAAATTTATTTGAGACTCGATGGAATTTTGCGAGACTTTATAAGATGTCTTGCATGGTCATTTACAATGATTCCTAACAATAGTTACCAGAAGATAAGCCCATTGGAACGTCGTTCACCACTTTGGAGGAATTATTGCAAGTGTGAGAGAAAAACTCAAGGGAAATCAATAAGGCTGAAAAGCCCAATTGATATCCTGAGGATAAAAAACCCTCGGTGAAAGAAACTCTCCCAATGAATCAATCCCAAGGTAACCGACCTAACTATGACTCATGCATACCTATTACATTATTGACCCATGCAGGGGTGCGGAAATTCCAGTTACAAAAATAAGTGTTGGGGCCAAAAATGCCCTGTAGAACCAAATAAGTCTTCGATAAATGAGAATTTGATGATGAATCTATTCATGGCACATGGATTTGACCACCTGTGTTGGAGAGGCGGTCAACAAGGCCTAACCAAGGTCTAAGGTAAGGATTGCATCTAAGTAGTGGTCGACAGATTGACCAAGTTTGCGCACTTCTATGTCATACCGACAGAGTACAACGCAATTTATGTAGCTGATTTATTCTTCAGAGAGGTCTTCGGACTTCATGGGTTGCCGAGGACCATCATCAGTGACAGAGACAGATGGTTTATTGGGACATTCTGAAGGGAGTTGTTTGGATTGGTGGGGACAGAGTTGACACCCAACACCAGATATCACCCTCAGACAGATGGGCAGACCAAGATAGTCAACAAGTGGGTTGAGGGGTATTTGAGGAACTATGTGTGTGGACAACAAAGAACATGGGTCAAGTGGCTACATCTAGGAGAGCATTGTTACAACACCACTTTTCACATGTCCATTGGGATGACACCCTTCCGAACATTGTACGATTATGATGCTCCCACTTTGGTAGACTTGGTTTTCGGGGAGAGCAAAGCCCCCAAAGCCAAGGATTGGATCACCGACAGTCAGGAGATTCTCAAGTTGCTAAAAGAGAACCTGCAGACAACACAGAATCAACAGAAGATAAGTGAAGACAAACACAGGATAGAACGCAACTTTGAGGTTGGGGATTTGGTTTTCTTGAGACTCCAACCTTACAGATAGTCATCTTTGAAGAAGAGTGGGGTCGAGAAGCTCAAGCCCATATTTTATGGACCTTACAGGATCATGTGTCGGGTAGGCGAGGTTTCTTATGAGCTAGATCTTCCATAGGGGAGAAATATTCATAACATGTTCCACGTATCTTTCCTCAAGAAGGTGGTGGGACAATTCATCAACACATCAGAGGAGCTTCCCCCATTGGACGAGGAGGGGAAGTTGGAGCTAGTGTCGGAGGAGGTGCTCAAGAAGAGAGAGAACATATTGAGGAGAAAAGTCATCGATGAGTTCTTTGTTAGATAGAGGGGACTTCCAGTGGAGGATGCCACATCGGAGGGAGAGCATATTTTGCAGCACCCAGGATTGATGTCACCCCCTGGGGGTTTTCGCACCTCCTAGGTTGTGGGAGTGTGCCCTAGTGATCCCACAAGAGGAATATGATGATGTATGACTCGAAAGGATCATCCTAGCCTCCTCTGTAATGGGTCAGAAGGGTTTCCTTGGATCTGCTAAAGAATACCCCCTAGAACCCCAAATGTACTTCCTCAAGAGTTGCACCCTAAATGACTATTTTCTTCTTTCCAGGAGATTCCACCATAGGAAACTGACGATAGGTGGCTCAATAGGTGCACCCTGGCTAGATCTCTAATGGGTCGGAAGGAACTGGCCAAATACTGAACTTTCTCAAGCAGCTGCACTGTCTGAATTGTCTCCAGAAATCCACAAAACAACAAGGGGGTTGATTTCCTCCTCCTCTGCAAATATTTCAACATCAAATCATAACATAGTTCTGAATTAGGTTTCTTTACCCTTCCTTTATAACTTCCCAAAACCCTAATTTGTTTTTGACCTTTTCCCTCCAAGTGACTTTTACTTTATTTTGTTATTCCTTGATTAAATCACTTAATTAATTAATTAATTAACCATTTTACCTCTAAAAAGTGATTTATCCATCCTTATGGCTTCTCCGGCCACTGATAATCACTTATCATCATCTTATCCTGTAATTTTCTTCCTCCCGATTCCGATGAGCTATTACACTAAGAGGTTTCTCCACGTAATATGCCCATTATGACCTTCTTAGTGAATTTAATTAAGATATGACCCATAGTAACTCAAATTTACGAAAATCATCGGAATGCAACGAAACTAAATCCAAGCTATGCGGAATGGATTCTGATAATGAATGATGCAATTCGGGCCCAATGAAACCCCTCAATATCTCATGAACTCTTTGTCACCCCTATCTGGCTACTCGGGTAGGCATAACACTTTGAAATGTTGTAATGTTATAATGTCCCAAAATGGGGACATTACAGTCTTCCCTGCCGGAATATTTCTTGTCCTCAAGAAATAAATGAATCCTACATATGATACCAGGGTCCCATATCCACCTGTGTGACACAAGGTAGACTCCCCTAAAGATGTGGTCTCTCCAAGTGCTCACCACGCATGACACCCACATGCTCCTGATGAGTAGAATGATCAATGGCCAAAGAATCTCAGTCAACTCCCCGAAAAACCACTCTACCTGAAACTCAACTCCATCAAACGTTGAACTACCAAGCACTCCAATCCATCAATCCCATATCAGAATGTGAACTGCAATGCCTCGTGAAATATAGTCCTGTAACATATCAATACCATGAGTCTCCTGCAAATAACACACGGTCTCAACTCGAAATGAGTCTGTCATCCAGGACCGTACCAACCCCAACACAACCTCCACCAATTGAGCATGATGCTACCATAGTGAGGTACTACAAGACCTCAATGAATCACCAACAAGTGACATGCTCCCCCCAATACTGAAGCTCACTAGAAAGTCAAAGTGACTTCCCCCTACAAAGATCCACTTGTCTCCATCAATCAATGAAATGACCAGCTCTATAATCCCAGGGTCCCATGCTAACCTCTGATAGGGACCACAACGTGGACGCTACACTACTCTGATCATGACTGTTTTCTCAAAGTATACATACTGGATCCCCCACTCCTGGATCCTCATGTTGACATACCTGTGAAAAACTGGGCCTGCTATCAAGAAGTTGAACCTGTAAATGTATCTCTATGGAATCAACATCTGCCCAACCACATCCATACTCGATCATGAGTATCAATAGGGAGAACCTATCTTGCCCCATAGAACAAGTCCCTGCAAGCCCTCTCAAAACCATCCAAGAGTTAAGTATGTTGCTCTTTGGCACAACCTGGGCCATCATAAGATGAAACAACCCACTAACCAAATGGACTCCTGGATCCCATGGAAAAATTGGAAGTTCATCACTTCCAATCCTCACTAACTACTCATGTGTCATACTGATAACTATCGGAATCCCTCCATCCTCATCCCAATAAGAATTTGAATCTATGTCACCCTCTGAGATATCTGCTATCCCACGGCCTAAGATGATCACCATCACACTCAAGGTCTCAACTGTTTGCCTCTAATGATCAACCCCTATCCTATTGTATGCAATAAAGATACTCCTGTCAGGTGGTCTCGACCTACCAACTCTCCATGTTCCCTGCCATTGTCTATCTCCCCTTATGTTGTTGTCAATGATGAAAGTATCAAGAAAAGCTAACAGAAACATTTGTAACCGACTATAGGACTGGAAAGTATCATATGCTTTCGTCAATCCCCAGGATTGGACCCAAAACTCATCCACTAGAACCCATGGTGAATAATCATCTAAACTCCAACTATCGGATACAACAATAGATAACTCCACAAATTGTTGGTCAATCGCTCTCCTTCCATCATCACTCAGATATTTTCTGCTACTGTGAAGGTGATCTCCCAGAACTATGTGTTGTTGCAAGGGGGAGGAATCTCCATGCTCTACTAAGTGTGTCTCCTCCCTGCAATCCAATGCGTCCCCATGAGTCCCACTATACACCTCTCTCATCATCATATTTCCAAGGTGTACTGCCAGATCAACCCTTGTGTGGATATCAACCAATCCTAGAACACAAATGAAAGTGTCCTCGTAACTTCCCTTGGCTCTGGAATCCTCATGTGTATGTGTATGAGCGATTGTCTCAGAACTACCCATGAATGGCGGCCCCTGTGACACCCGAACATCTTCCAACAATGTAACTAAGGAACATATCTGACTCTCTACTGAGATAGATATAGTGTATCTCTGACCAGTCTCCTCAAAAACCATACTATATCAAGGATTTTAACCCAAATTGTGATCATAGTGAGAAAACATATTTAAGGGCAGCTATTAAAGGAAAAGAAAGGTTGTTAGTTGCACAACTTAGGACGGGTTCACATCACCTTAGATGAGAGACAGGTAGGTGGAGGGTACCCAAGGAAGTTTGGGAGAAGAGAACTTGCATATTCTGCAATAAGGGTGTGGTGGAGACTAAATGACACTTTGTCACGGAATGTGCAGCCTACGAGGATATCCGCAGTCAGTATAAAAATAACTTAAAGGTCGACAACATGCACCAACTATTTGACGAGGATAAGATCAACCAGATTGTTAGTCTTCTAGTCAAGATTCACAATAGAAGATCCAACATCGAAAAGAGTGTGAAGATGAGTTAGGGTTGTTATTCTCTTGGTCCCTTAGGCCGTTCAACCTCGTGGACGTCATCAAAATCAATCAATTAATCAATCAATCATCACATTCCTCTCACTTTTGAGAGCACTAAGTCTGAAATTTTCGTCTTATCTTGGACTATCTCTCTCTTGAGCTTATGCGCTATCTCTTGGAGGTCAAGTTTGGATACCATTTTGCTTATTTTTGGATGGTATTGCTGCAATTAGGGTGTGCTCTTGTCAAATCTTGGTGAAGTAAGTAAATTTCTGCAATTTTATCACATGTTATTAAATGTTTCAAGCTAATTTTTTTACTTGTTCATATTGAAGATCTTGCTTGGTAAAACCCTAAGAGAGGAGCATAAGTGCTTCCTCCTCTCACAAGGTTAATTTCATCCATAAATTTGTGAAGGAAATCCTACCTAGGGTTAGACTCCTAAAGCCCTAAAGTGCTATCACTTTAGGATTTTATCCCTAAATTCTTGATTGTTGACATAGGTGAAGCTACAAGAAGGGAGAAAAGGTTTCTAGGGCCCAAAAGTGCTTGCACCCTGGAAATTCTCCTCTTCGAGATTCAATCTCTAAGGCCCTAATCTGCTAGCACCTTAGAGATTGATTCCTACCTCTTGGTCGCACCTAGATAAAGTTCCAAGACTAGTTGTGTTTGTTGTTGTAAAGACTCCATAGCCCTAAGGCACTAATCATTAAAGATCTCGTGTGGTGAAAATGATCAGAAAAACCCTCTATTCTCAATCTCTCAAGCTATCTACTAACTTAACTAACACTAACTTGAGCTAATTTGATTGCAAACTTGTTGTTGTTGCAAAACTTTGCTACAACCATCTAAATACTCTCTTATTTGCTGCATACATTGATCTAAAGGTGGCCCAAACTTACCAGAAATTGCATATAACAATTGGGTATTAATTTACTATGTTTATGCTAAATTTCTATTGTCAATTGTTGCATTTCTGAGGCATATTTATTGTTGTTGTTACAAACTTGTACTTCTTGTTATAAACTATTGTATTGCTGCAATTGTGTTCCAGCTATATCAAATTATCATTGTCTAGTGTCTTATGAGGTTTTGATTGCATGAGTATACTTGGAAATCAATCATATATATGCTATAAGTGTTCTTATTCCGGGAAGGTACTCAAACAACTTCATACCTCATCCATTTCACAGACCTAGACTTTTCATTAGATGATCAAGGGAGGGGGCGGTAGGATTGGCTAACAAACTTGATACTTTGATCCCTTGAGGTCACCGGGGAAGCCTTCTGTGTCGTGGACCTCCTCCATCACTAAAATGAGGGGATTTCTTACTAAGGTGATAGTGGTATGATTTCTTATTGTTACGCAAGATTTGAGGAATTTGTGGTGGGCTTTGCACAAGTACAAATCGTGCGATAACACCATGTCAACCATCAAGGTGAAATAAGGCAAAAGATATAATTTCCAAGCAAACATTCCATAATCAAGAAAGGACTCTTTGCAACCTGCTTAAATGTTTCAAATATTAAGGTGACACTTACCATGAGACTGGACTTGTTACCTCATGAAGCAAGACTTGTTGTCCTCTGGGGCCAAGTTGGTGTGGCGGATGATGCTATGCTGTTGATAATGAGTGGTGATGTGTGGTGTAGAGGAGGGGATCTGCCTGCTCAATGTGGGCTCTATTGGTCATCTAGCTCTCGACACTCCATGTTTGCTACCTACGGGCCTCGATACATCATCTCCTTAGTTACCCCTAGGCTGGGGGGGTAACAATCCCAAGGAAAAAATTGATAATCATAACAATTAAGATGCCAATTTCTCATAATTGATAAGCTCCACTTTAAAAATAAGGTGGACCAAATATGGAAGCAATGTGTCGATGTCAGCCAATATTATGTTTTCTAGTATTTATGTGAAAGATGTAAATAAAGAAGATTTCCAAGAAGTTGTACATTGAATATTAGAAGGTCCACACTGCACAGCCAGTTTTTGAGATGGCAGTTCCAATACTGGGATGATGGATGTTGGAGACCAGTAAAACACATTTTATAAAAGTTTGAGGTTGGTATTGTTTCTAAAAATAAAGATTGTTCAAGATACTTGTTTATTATCAATAAAAAAAAAATCTTGTAAAAATAAAAGGCAGTAAGATCTTTATGCAAGAGATTTTGGTTGTTGAATGATCCAAAATCAATTCCTATTCTAACATGTTACCTAAAGAATGTTATGTTTCTTTTCGATGTTATCCGTCATTATTTCCTTCTTATTTTTCTTTGCAAAGATAACGGGGGTTTTGTATAGTAATGAAGTTTATGCCTAACTTATTACCTTCATCTGAGGGAGGAAAATGAAGATTCAAAATTTGGAATAAGACTTCCAGTGTTTAGTATAGAGCTTGTTTTTATGAAATACCATGTTATGTTTCCCCATTAGAGTTATTATAGGACTTGTTATCATAAATGCTCTGCTAGATCCCCCCATGGTGCTAGCATTTATGCCTTTTCTGCTATTTGTTCCTGAAAATGTCTCAGCAGATTCTGATAAAATATCACGAGTAATTGTTGTCATGAGTTCGCCTATTAGAAATGCCAAAAATGTTCTCATTTATGGATATTCAGATTATTGCAGCTTTAGTTTCAATGTGATTGTATATTCTTCGCTACTCTTGTACATATTATTATGTGTGTAATATAAGAAGTATTTTCTCAAAAATAAATGTGGCATAAATTTGTCTCAACCTTGACATGCAGGAACCTCAGGATCTAGGCAATCTAGTTCGAGGAGTTGAAGGCAGTGGTGTGATATTCAAAATATACAAGGATAGTAAAGTCTCAAAAAAATTGAAGGTTGTTGAGTTGTGATATGTTCCATTATTTCATTCAGTTCGTTGTCTGAAAATTCGTTGAACTTGCAGATAGATAAGTGAATGGGGCATTGTTCTCAATATTTTCAACCTCGAAAGCTGTTGCAGGATTCTTGCAATTTTGTGAGTCTAGGGTCATCTTTTTGTGGTAATAACAAAGTTTTCAAGAAACAAAAGAAGAGTAAAGTTAAAAATAATTCAAAGATGAACAAGGTGAGTTAGATGTTCTAGTGATGGATACATGATTCACGTGTCTTTGTTTGTTGAGTAAATATTGAAGTATATATTAATACATAAATATGATGGACTTGAATTAAGTAAATATTGAAGCATATATTTCCAAAGTACCTGAATTAACATTCAGTGCAAACCTACCATTTCCCTATAGACAAATTATTTAAGGATATTAAAACTAGGTTCTTCAAATGAGCTATGATAATAAATTCTTGCACACAATGCTTGTAGTTTTCTCAGGCTACCCATTAATTAGTCATGGCCGCCTTAGAGGAAGCCAAGCTGGGCCATATGATTTGTCCCTAAATGTGACATCCTTGATCTATCTACAGTCAATTAAATGTGTTTCGAAGGTGACACTTGTTTGTCTTATGTAGAAGGTGACACTTGTTTGTCTTGTTTACCATTAGGATGTATTTATCAATAGTCTTCCCAATGTGTCTTCATTTGTTGAATAAATGTTGAAGCATATTTTGACAGACATAATTATGATGGACAAATTTGACTAAATTGGTTTCAACAATAGCAGGAGTCTGCGGGTTTTCCTAGCCCCATTCCATCAATGGTAGATTATGTGGATTTTGGCAAACAAAGCAGGGGTGAAACTTCAAAGAATACAAAGAATAGCAAGGTGATTACAGTTAAATTAATTCAGGTGTATGCTATGGTGTTTGTTGACCACCTCTCCAACACAGGTAGTCAACTCCATGTGCCATGAAGAGATGCATCATCAGATGCTCATTTGTCTAAGACTTTGGTTCTACAGGGCATTGTTTGGCCCCAACACAACACTCAAAGACCCCCCAAAGGGATTGGTAGCTATTTCTCAAACTCCTTCTTTAATTTCTAAGTATTTTTCTTCATTTCTTCTCCTTCTTTCTTGCTTGTAGTGGCTCATAGTTGTGGGAGAATGAGTGGTATGGCCTCCTCCCAAGTGTGAGCCTTGGGTAGCTAGGATTTACTTAGATTTTGGTTTTTCTTCCTTTTTTTCCCCTTTTCGAGCTAAGACGTGGGGGTTTGTGAGATGAAAGGCATCTCCCAAACCCTAGGACATGGGGGTTAGGATTTTCTTGGTTTGTTTGTTTGATTCCTCCCCTTGTTTGTCTCTTTCTTGCTTCTCTCTCATTTTTTCTTGCCTCTCTCTCTCTTTTCTCAATATTTTCTAAATTAAGCAAGCTAATTAATTGCCTACCTATTTGGGAGAGGAATACCCCAAAAGGTAAGGTTAGGGTTTTATTATCTGATTGATGATCTAAATGATTAATGCTATAAATGTTATAGATCTAGATCTAACACAATCTCTATCTTAAGCCTATAGGGCACCATAATCAACTTAGCTAGATCTCTTGCATGCTTAGTTTGCTTCAAGTCTTCATCTTTACTCACATGCTTAGATCTATAATCCTTAATGTCTAATTGCTTCAATTAGTAGATGGTTTTTTTTCGTTCATGCATAAATCTCTTAAGGCCATTTTCCATATGCTTGAAGTAATATTTTTGATAAGTTGATAAGTAGGCAAACACTTAAATATTTTTCTCTCTCACACTTAATGCTCATATCTAATTGCTCTCAAACATAATATAAGTGTGATTGTCTCTATTCTTTTGGTTGGCAAGTTGTCCTTTCCCTTGTTGCTCTTTTTCTTTACTTTGCAAGCTATCTTATTTTTGTGCAATCAAGTGGCTTGCTCTCACATAGCATTGTTAATGCTCTTAATCTCATAAACTTAATCAACACATTTTTAAGGATGAAGTGAGTTTCGGCCAAGTCACTAAATCACTATTTAAAAGTGTCATAAAACTCTTAAAATACTCCTAAACACTCCTAAAAGTCTACCTAATTCATATATAAACTCAATAGACTCTTTAGGGTACATTAGAACACCATCTTCACCATCTAAAATGGGGATTGAGGGGAAACAGAAGGTAATTAGGCCGAGGACGGTCTCGTGGCGCAATGCGTCCTTTTTGTGAGAACTCAATCTTTTGGGTTGACCTGCGAAGCTAGGGTAGGTCTTGTTTTCATACTTCTTGAGCATCCAACAATCATTTGGCAACCGGAGGAGGAGGCTTTGGTGAAAGCTTAATAAAGGTAATTAAAATTTAATAATCTTAAGGAACCTTTAATAATCTCACCTTGGGTTAATCACATAAAACTTTTCGTGGGTTTAATAACTAAGAGCAATAATCTTAATCTTCATAATACTTGTCCTTAAACTTCTTAATCTTCTTAATTGGATGTATTGATGATGATAATCTTGATGTGTCAATGATATCATAAATATGGCACTTTGATTTCCTAGTATACTACACACATATAATTTAAAGTGGTTAGCTTACTTGGTGTATCTTAGCTTTCTTTAAACGTAAATCTTGTATCTAATTGTTATTTGATTTTATTATTCTTTTGTATATATTGTAATCTACTTGTAATGAATCACACTATAACTTTAATTTGACCCCTTGCCCAATCTTAGGCACTAGTCTTAGTTGCCCTAGGAAAGGTCTTGCTTAACATTCTAACCCTTGCATCTTTCATTGCTGCGTGTGCATCTTAGGATTAGAACCCCCAAACCTTGTAAATAATTGAAATAGACTCCTAGAACTTAACTCTAAAACTAATTTAGAAACTAGGGACTACCCCCCTTGGCTTCCCTAGGAGTGAGCCTAGACGGAAGATGTTCTGATCAAAGTGACAATGTGGGTTGTGAACCTAGGCATTGTGCCTCCAAGGACACACTAAGTGAGCCAGACTTAGCTCACATTTGAAAGTGTGTATTAGGACGGAAACAATGTCAATTCATTTGGAAAAGATATCGATCAACTAATTACAAACTCCAAATAATTATATAGTCATCACAGAGTACACATCATTGTCTGCTTTTTTATTAATTCATAGTTGAATTGGTACTGTGATTTAATAGAGGATATATTCAAATTTACTTGAATTAACATTCAGTGCAAACTTGCCATTTTTATTTGGACATCACTTCTTTAATGCTACTAAAACTACAGGGTGATAAATGGTTTTTACATGCAATGTCTATAGTTTTCCTTGGTTACCCATGAATTATTTTATAGCCATGTCTACCTTAGAGGAATCCAAGATGGGCCTTTGAGTATGTCTTTGAATGGTTCTTTGATCTATCTGAGTTTTATCTACATCCAGTTAAGGGTGTTTCCAATGAGATGCGTGTTTGGCTTATGTAGAATTCTAACATGAACAGTCTCCTTAAATTGGCTTGCTCATTAGAAGTACACAGTGATATTTAACAGTAGATATATTTAAGAGTGCTCTTCTGAGCATGTCTTTGTTTGTTCATTATATATTGAAGCATATATTGACTGCAGAAATATGATGGGAAAATCTGACTTAATTGTTCTCAACAATAGCATGAACCTGCAGATTTTACTAGTTCTTTCCTCTCTACACCGGATTATGTGGCTTTTGAAAAACAAAGCAGAGGCGAAAATTCAATGAATATAAAGGTTGCCAAGGTGACAATGAATACAAAGACTGCCAAGGTGAGTTACACTTCCAAATGAATCCAATCAACATTGGGTTGCATATAAATTACATTCAAATTACTTTAGTTGTATGCTATTTTGTGGATTCATATGGAGATATGGGTCAGCTAATTACAAAGTATAGTCACCACAAAGTACACACTGTTTTTTTTTTTATTCATTGATAGTTGAATTAGTACTGGGATTTAATATAAGAAATTTTCAAATTTACCTGAATTAACATTTAGTGCAAATCTTTCTTTTTTCTGTGGACATCACTTCTTTTAGGCTATTAAAATTTAAAACTAAGGGTCATCCAGTGAGATATGATGATAAAAGCATGGCATACAATGCCTATAGTTCTCTTAGGTTACCCATTAATTACTATATAGACATGGATTTCTTAGAGGAAGGCTGGAAGCTAAGCTGGGCCTTCTGAGTATGTCTTAAGATGTAAATTCTCTGATTCATCTCAGTTTATCCACAATTTTAACTGTATTTTGAAGGTGACACTTGTTTGGATTATGTATAACTCTATTATGAACAGTATCCTTAGTTGTCTTGTACATTATAAGAATACACTAATTTTTAACAGTATATGTATGTTTTATCTTGTTGAAGTTAGGGATGATCTTGTAGATCAAATCTTTTTCTCTTTTTGAATCTAATATATGTTGTCGTCCTAATACACACTTGCAAACGTAAGCAAAGTCCAGCTCACTTAGTGTGTCCTTGGAGGCACAATGCCTAGGTTCACAATCCACATTGTCACCTTGACTGGAACCTCTTCCTTCTAGGCTTACTCCTAGGGAAGCCAAGGGGGGTAGACCCTAGTTACTAGATGTGATTTATCATTTATGTTCTAGGAGTTGGTTTTAATTTGTTAAAGGTTAAGGGTAAGACTAACCTATGATGCTAAGGCAGCAAATGAAAAGTGAAACATTTTTTTATGACAAGCAAACCCTTCCCTAAGTTAACTAAGACTAGTGCCTAAAGGTTGGGCAAGGGGTCAACTAAGTTTTGAGGGTGTTGAATTACAAAAGATTACAAGCGTAAGATTACAACTATTCCACAAAACGAAGATACAAGTACTTACACAAAGAATAAGAAATGCTACAAGGATACAAGATACAAATGCACAATAACAACAAGTGTTTTGAATGTGAGAAAAAGATATTCAAACCGTTTAAATCATTCACATAAAGCCAAGCATGCCCCAATAAGAATTGGATTTCTTTTCAATGGAATCCACTAAAGCACTCAAGACTCAACAAGATGATGCCTCCCCAAATGGGATGCACAACTTCTTCTTGAATCACACCACAAAGAGCATAAATTGAAATATATAAACACTTGGAAAATCAATGCTCAAGAGATATAACACTTAGATATTTCAAACCACAAGAGTGCATAATAGATTGAAAAATGTAAATGTGCTTGCAAAATATACTTCTAAACAACCATCAAAAGATATGCCAAAGTAAAGATTTTCTAGGAGGCTAAGAGGTTAGGAGTTGTTTAAATATTTGATAAATTTTATTTTCCCTCCCCCTAACTAAGTGTTGAACCTTAATCCTCCTCCTCCTATTGCCAACTAATTGTTGGATGCTCAAGATAGTAAGGCAACGAGGCCCACCCTAGCTTTCACGATCAACCCTAAAGTAAGAGTACTTCTCAGAGAGGACACACACCTGGTGCGCCACATGACAGTCCCCTGCCACCACCCTCTGTTGTTTTCCTCAAACTCGTTTTAGATGGTGAAGATGGTGGAATTAGGTTGTCCTAGTTGGTCTAAAATGTTATTATGATTTATGGGTAAGTCTTAAAATGTGTTATGAGTGTTTTAGATGACTTTTAGGTGCCCAAAAATAGTGAATTATGCCCAAAACCAAAACTTAAAGTGACTATTATGAAGTGTGTTGCAGATTATGAAAAGAGAGCATGTACACATCTAAAACATGTGAGAAAGATTAAATCGAAACATCTACTCCATCATCATTTACTTGACCATGTGTGAATATAAACTTGAAAAGAAATGAGCAAGTAAAAGACAAGAACAACTTGTCAACAATTACAGCAAAATGAGGAAACTATCATCACTTGCCACGTGTGCTATTGCATGTATGAAATGTGTTAAGTAGATAAATGACTTGCTGAAATTAAAATTTAGGGCCTACACCATTCACATATCCATAAACAGTTTGCAAGTAAATGAAACATGAGAGATATGTGTGCCCAAGAAAGGAAAAAGCTTCAAAAGATGTGTAATCTACTCCATTTGAGACATCATGCTAAACAATAGAGATACTTGCAAGAAACAAACCAAAGCATGAAAATATATGAGTATGTCTTAAGGGATTAAACTAGGATAATATAGCATGTGATGACTACTCTAAAACATTTTAACTCATTTAAATCACATAAGCATCAACACACCATTAACATCCAAGACATACAATTTTGGGGGTTACTCTCCCAAGGTGTAGGCAATTAGTTAAGCAAAACTTGGAAATGGAAAGCAAGAAACCACTCACAATGGCACAAGGTGGAGGCAAGCCTACCAATGTTGTGCCAAAGAGGGTTGTAAAAGAGATACTAACAATTATTATTGCAGCCCTAGCCACACAACCTTGTCCTAATGACAAGTGGGGCAATAGAAAAACAAATAAATGAAATAAACTAAGTCTTAGCT
>SNQJ01S0038287.1:53420-64070 GCA_010110895.2 Picea sitchensis | reverse complement strand
TTCTTTCTTCATGAGGTAATTAGTTCAGGTATCATGGTATGTCTCACTTTGATCATCAAAACCATTGAATGTATGCATCAGATTCCTTTTATTTCTAACAACTACTTGGATCTTACACTTGCCCACTTGACCATGTTTTGGGGTTTGACCGAGTGTCTTAGTAAGCCTTTGTCTGTTGATTTTGGTTAGCCACTGGGGGTTATATCTAAGAAGCCATCGTCCACTCCCTTCACAGTTTCCCTTTTCCATCTTGTTTCCCGCTCACCTGCCCCATTCCCCTTGTTCGGGCACTGGGTTGACCTAATTCTAGGGTTGCACCTTATCTAGTGGGAAGAAGGGGCTAAAGGTCCAAAAGGTAAAAGCAAGCAAGTAAAAGATAAAAGCCTAAGAATAAAACCTTGAGATGCCTCGCCCAGGGATCCCCGAGAAAGCAATAAAAGGCTTCTCAACAAGAAACAAGAGATACCCTAGAAAATCATAAAACAAGACCTAACCATAGGATAGGGGGTCTCATCACGAGCCAACCTATTAGGTCCATGGGTACCTAGCAGTATGGCATTGCCATCAGCTGGTTACCATGCCAGGGAAGTGACCTTTGGTTGCTTGGCCAAGGGAAAGGGTGTCTCATCATGAGCCAACCTTCTCATTTCTGTGAAAGTACTTATGGGTAACGCTGTCACCATTGGTCACCACACCAGGGCAGTGTCCCCTGATTATCTCTTGAGCAAAAAAGAAAGAAAAAACAATAAAAATGAAACAACAAAAAAGAATAAAGGCATGAATGGGCTTGGAAATAATTGCATCCATGATAGGTACATCTTGCCTTCTACAAAATCACCCACAAATAACATCTTGCACCCTTGACTTGAGTTGCACCCGCCTGCTTGGACATCCCTTCACCACTTCACCCACTTACATGGTTTGGAAGAGGTCTCTTCTGGGAAGTTTCCTTATTTAGTGGACACTAGCCCAATAGGATGCCTTGCCCTTTTCCCAAACTTGTATTGCGGGTTTGTGTAATGTCTTTGAGCTATTGATTGATCTATTAGGGGTTTTATGCATATGTTTATTAATATTGATGATGAAATGTGATTGCCATTGCTATGATCCCTTTGACTGATGAGCCCATGGAGGGCATAGCCTTTGATGTGCAGGACCATGCCCGATGGACAGGTACCATCTTGGACCGGTGCACATGGGGATATGATCAGTTCGGACCTCCATGGGGCTAAAGATCCCACCAGGTGGATGTTGAGACCTCATCAAGGGGCAGAGACAGGATGGAGATGGATCCAAAGAATTGCAGTAGAGGAGAAGAGGACGTTCCACCAAAGGTACCCCGACAGATCCTGACCTAGGGGGGGATGATCCTCTCTCAGTGGAACGTTGGCCTTAGAAGGCCTACGACGTCACCACCTTGACCATGACATCACCCAGCATCATGGACGTTTTGAGAGGCAGACTAGGCAGCAGTGGCACGTGTGGCAGGTTGGAGAAGCCCAAGGAGGGCTAACGTTTTTCTCCAGGACACCCCGTCTGCCCTAAAAGGGGCTAACGTCTCTCTTGGAGGGGATATTACTCTCTTTTCAGCTTGATTTAGAATTTAATTTGACAATTTAATGTAAAAATAGTATGATTTGATATTTTGGCCTTGTTGGCCTTTTTACCTGACCTAAAATGTAAAATTAGGTCAAGGTTTTGTATAAATGAGAGATTTTTACTCTCATTTTTTCATCATCACTCATTCACTCCATAAGGAGGTCTGAAATTTGTGCCCTATCTTGGTTACTTGGCTGATTTATTGAGGCGCACTTGTTGACGGAAGACTTTTTTGGCATTTTATGGTGTTTCTCTTGAAGGAAGGTGTTACAACTAGGGTTTGCATGGTTATTTCTTGATGAATTGTAAGTATTTTTCTGCAAAACTTCTTTAATGAATGGTTGTAGTCTTATTTTCTTGCATATATTTATAATTTGTTGAATCAAAACCTTAGGTGACAAGCACACAAGTAGCTCCTTGTCTCATGTCCCCTGATAGAGAAACTTTCATCCATTGAAGGAGAAAAAGAGAGCCTAGTTGTAGCTACACTCCTTGTTTCTTCTTCCCCTGTGCTAGTCGTACCATTTAGAATTCAAGAGAAAGAAGATGTCCTAGGCCTAGGTTATCTACACTTAGGGTCGTTTTCTTTTAGGGTTTGATGAAAGAGCCTTGCTGTAGCAACTCTCCCTCATTAAGATTTTATGTCTTGATTTTGTGCTTCATTTGAGCTAGTCGTTTTTCCAAAGTCAACCTAAGGAAGGAGGAGAGAGTACGAGTCCTTGTTGTAGCAACACCGGAGTGAGCATCTCTCCCCTAGGGTTTTGATTCTGAGGCCCTGCCATAGTAGCACTTCATAACTCTTCCCTCTAGTCCTTAGCCTTCCTCCTTCAACCCCTGCGTCCTTCACTCTTGACTCCATTGACCCTAAAGGCACTGATCTAAGGTCCTCCAACGTTGAAGTAAATTTGATCACAACAATCTCAAACACTTTGAATTGAAACCCTAACTACACTAACCCTAGCTCTAGCTAACCCTACTAACCCTAAGTGTTGACGTCATTCTTGGCTATTATATCATTGATGCAACAATGTTTTGTTTTATAAGAAATTGAATGGTGATTTAGGCATTAAATGAAATAAAGTGTTGATTGGTTATATTGAATGCTACATCGTTCTAGTATTTATTGGTGAAGTGACATTTCTATATTGATAAACATCGACTTCATCAACATTTATTGCTAAATGCTTATATATATATATATATATATTTATCAAATAGTCTTATGAAGTACTAACCCATTGAAATAGCTTGCACATATCAGTTTGTTGTTGCTTTGTTCTAGGAAGGTACATTTCCTTGGGGGGTTTTACTTTTCTAAATTTCCCTTTGGTCGGACTATCTGTTTGGGTGGTGACTTGTGAAAGGGGGAAAATATTATCTTTGTCTTATTAGCCTTTTGCCTCTTCGAAACCCCAGGTCACCGGGGATGTCTCCCCTGGGCCTAACTTCCCTAAAAAGAAAGAACCATCCCATTGTGGTGACATTGGGTGGGATTGGTTCCTGTTACGCCAGTTTGGCCTTCTATCCTAGCTACAAACTGTGCGATAACACCACCAAGAGCCACTACCTTGGTTTGGTGACCAGATAGATGGTAGTGTCATACCACTACATGCCCATGGACCTAATAGGTCGGCTCATGACAAGACCTATTGTTTACCACCTCTCCAACACAAGTGGTCAACTCCATGTGCCATGAAGAGATGCATCTTCAGACGCAAATTTGTCGAAGACTTATGGTTCTACAGGGCATTGTTTGGCCCAACAATTATTTTTGTAATTGGAATTTATGCACCCTTGCGTGGGTTAATAATGTAATAGGTTTGCATGAGTCATGTCTAGGTCAGTTACCTTGGGATCGATTCACTGGTAGAGTTCCTTTCACCAAGGTTTTTTTGTCCTTAGGTTATCAATTGGGGTTTTCAGCCTTATTGATTTCCCTTGATTTTCTCCCTCACACTTGCAATAATTCCTCCAAAGTGGCGAACAACGTTCTAGTGGGCTTATATTTTGGTAACTATTATAGGGAATCATTGTAAATGAACATGCAAGACATCTTAGAGAGTCTTGCGGAATTCTATCGAGTCTAAAATAGTTTTTTTAATTAATTAATTTTTAATTAAATTTCCCGAAAGTTTGGAGGTTTAATTATTTTTGAGTAGATATTGTAGAAACTAGGTCCTTGGACTTTTGATAGGAATATTTGTGCTCAAAAGAAATGGAATATCACCCCCCACATCCATGGACCAAGTTTCGGCTCAGTCGGGCAACTTTTTCCATGGGTTTGTCCACCTGGAGAGTCAGTCAGTCTAAAACAACAATTTTAATTGCTAAAGTCCAAACATGGCAAAATTGTAAAAATGTAATAATGAGTTAAAAGGATGTTTAATGATGGTTAGAATTTGGAGAGAGACTCCCCAAGAATAACATACCCACCCAAACGTTTTCCAAACTTTTTCTAACCCTCTCACCCCCTCACATCACTCAAAAATCATGCCCCTAGGGGGATTGACGTTTTTCATAGTGATGGAACGTTGTAACTTAAGTTTGAGTGTGTGAGGGGAACCTCTCTCATGTTCTTTGACCCCCTTTACCCCTCACATCTCACCCTTGTGTGATCCCAACACCTTTACCTCATCCCAACACCTCCCATCCTATCCTCATCCCAAAAAGGTGTGCCCTCCTAGGAGAAGTGTGCCCCCCTCCATCTAGAAAAATCCAAAATAATTTTTAAAAAATTATTTGAAACCTCTCACCTTCCTTGGCATCAATCCCAAGGCCTCCCACACCCTTTTTGCTTGATCCCAACATTTTCCACCCATTCTAAACCTTAGATCTAGGATCCAAACCCTAGATGGTGCACCCTAGCCTTGAGATCTACTCTTGTGCTTGGTGATGAAAACTTGGCAATGATCCAAGAGAGGTAGGTTTGTCTCTCCAAGTATAAATATATCCCTCTCCTCACTCCCAACTCACCATATCTTGAGCTATTGTTATGCTACTTCATTTTCCATTCTCTCTCTCTCTCTCTCTTTCATTGTTCCATCATTTCCATTCTTTGGCTCCTAGGGTTTTGGAGCAAGTATTTCTCCAAGATCCACTTTCTTGAGTAATAATAAAGGAGAAACTTTGGAGGATTTTCGGAAGAGCTACAATTGTTTTGGTTCTTACAACACATGAGGTAACATTGTTTTGGTTTAATATGATGGATGCATAGGTAGATCTTAGGTAAAGTATTTTATTTGAGTAGATCTTGAAAAGAGTAGTCTTGTAGATCTATATATGTTTATTAGCTATATAAGGTGCAAGTATTTCATCTTATTAGCTTAACCATCCATATTATCTATTGTATGCATGCCATTGTGTTAGATTTTGCAGGTTCGCTTCAAGGGTTTCATTAGGAGTGCCTTAAGGAAAAGTCTTTCTTTGAGACTCACATACACTCCTCTCTMTATATATATATATTGTTCATTCTCTATATGCTTTCATTCCATATATATGTTCAGCTAGCTTAACATATTTTTATGGTCACCAAAATACAATTTTTCATCAAATTTCTTCAAGAAAAAWWTTTTCCCTAAAAAAGAAAAAGTTTTTCTTCATTTGTATTGTTGTGTGTAACATTTCCAGCAAGCATAGCTTGTTGGTTTTTGTAGGTTCAGATCTGGTTGAGAGGGGTTTTGGCTACCCAAAGGCATCCACACAACACTCAAAGACCCCCCAAAGGGATTGGTAGCTATTTCTCAACCTCCTTCTTCAATTTCTAAGTATTTTTCTTCATTTCTTCTCCTTCTTGCTTGCTTGTAGTGGCTCATAGTTGTGGGAGAAGGAGTGGTACGGCCTCCTCCCATGTGTGAGCCTTAGGGCAACTAGGGCTTAGTTTAGATCTTGTCTTCTTTGCATTTTTCTTGCCTTTTMGAGCTAGGACGTGGGGTTTGGAAGGTGAAGTGGGAATCTTCTTAACCTAAGACGTGGGGTAGGGTTTGCCTCTTGTTTGCTTGGTTTGCTTGCTTATTTCTTTCCTTAGCTTGTATCTCTTGCTTGCTTGCTTCTCTCTTTTCTCAATATTTTCTAAGTTAAGCAAGATAATTAATTGCCTACCTATTTGGGAGAGGAATACCCCAAAAGGTAAGGTTAGGGTTTTAATATGTGATTGTGATCTAAGTGCTTGATGTTCTAAAATATTCTAAATCTAGATCTCATACATGGTTAATCTCTAGCTTAATCCTATTGGGAACCATAATCAACTTAGCTAGATCTCTTGCATGCTTAGTTTGCTTCAAGTCTTTATCTTTACTCACATGCTTATATCTATAATCCTTAATGTCCAATTGCTTCAATAAGTAGATGGTGTTTTTCGTTCATGCCTAAATCTCTTAAGGCCATTTTCCATATGCTTGAAGTAATCTCATTGATAAGTTGATAAGTAGGAAAACACTTAAATATTTTCATTTCTCACACTTAATGCTCATATCTAAATGCCATTAAACATAATATAAGTGTGATTGTCTCTTTTATTTTGGTTGGCAAGTTGTTCTTGCCCTTGTTGCTCTCTTTCTTAACTTTGCAAGCTATTATTTTGTGCAATCAAGTGACTTTCTCTCACATAGCATATATGTGTTAATGCTCTCATGAACTTAATCAACACATTTTTAAGCTGAAGTGAGTTTCGGCCAAGTCACTAAATCACCTTTTAAAAGTGTCATAAAACTATTAAAACACTCCTAAACACTCCTAAAAGTCTACCTAATTCATATATAAACTTAATAGACTCTTTAGGGTACCTTATACCACCATCTTCACCATCTAAAACGGGTATTGAGGAGGGAAATGGATGATGATAGGGTAGGGACGGTCTTGTGGCTCGAAGGAGGGTCCTTTCTGTAAAAACTCAATGTTTAGGGTTGACTGTGACAGCTAGGGTTAGCCTCGTTGCTACACTATGTTGGGCATCCAACAACTATTTGGCAATAGGAGGAGGAGGCTTTGGTGAAAGCTTAATAAAGAGTAACTAAAACTTAATAATCTTAAGGAAGCTTAATAATTCAACCTTGGACTTAAAACTCTAAATACTTTGTGGGTTTACTAACTAAAAGTGGGTGTTCTTCATCTTCATAAATACTTGTGCTTAAACTCATAAATCTTCTTTATTGACGTATTGTGTTGTATTGATGTTGATCTCATAAATGTAATGTGATGCTTTGATCTCCTTGTATTCTGCACACAAAATAATTAAAGTGGTTATCTTGTTTGTTGTATTCTAGCATTCTTTAATTGTAAATATTGTACTTAATATTTGATTAAATTATTCTCCTTGTAATCTACTTGTAACGAATCACCCTATAAACTTTAGTTGACCCCTTGCCCAATCTTAGGCACTATTCTTAGTTGCCCTACGAAAGGTCTTCCTTAACATACCAACCCTTGCATCTTGCATTGTTACTTGTGCATATTAGGGTTAGAAACCCCCCAAACCTTGTAAATAATTGAAATCAACTCCTAGAACTTAACTCTAAAAATAATCTAGAAACTAGGGACTACCCCCCTTGGCTTCCCTAGGAGTGAGCCTAGATGGAATAGGTTTCAGTCAAAGTGACAATGTGGCCTGTGAACCTAGTAATTGTGCCTCCAAGGACACACTAAGTGAGCTAGACTTAGCTCACGTTTGCAAGTGTGTATTAGGACGACAACACCTCCCATCCACCAACTAGTACCTTGAGTTTTGATCCATCTTATGGGTCCCCTTTTCTTACCGAGAAGCCTTTTATTCATTTCTCGAGAATCCTTGTGCGAAGCATCTCAAAGATTTCATATTGGCTTTTAACGCTTGCCAGCTACTTTTACCCTTTGGGCCTTTAGCCCCTTCTTCCCACAAGGCAAGGTACAACCCTTCCTAGTGTGGCAAACCCAATGCCCAAACAAAGGTAGGGGGAAAATGAGAGGAATAAGGATGGAAAGTGGTAAGTATGGAGGGAATGGACAATGACCTTTCATAGACCCACCTAGTGGGGCCCATCCTAAAGGGGAATCAACTTACTAGGGCATCATGTCACCCTCCCAGGTATGAACAAGTTAAAGGGCATAATTTTCAAGCAAATGTTATGAAATGAAGGAGAATTCAATGCAACATGCTTAAGTGCTTCAATAATCAGAGTGACACATACCATGATACCCAGACTAATTACCTCATGGAGCAAGACTCATTGTTACTTCAGGACCAGGCTGGTGGGATGGATGTTGTTGTTGTTGATAAACGACCTGTACTGAAGAAAAGATGGGCCCTCCAGGGCCATGCTCAACTCATCTGACTCTCGACACTCCATGTCTAGGACCTATGGGCCTCGAGACATAATCTCCTTAGTTATCCCTAGGATAGAGGATAACATTCTTGCTTGAAATGATTGCAGACCTGCATCAAATCTCAAATTTCCCCATTTAAAATATTCAATTAAAATCATACAAACTACTAAAGGGAAACAATTACCCTTGGGGGAGGGGACTCCAAGATAAAATCCCAAGGGTTCCTATCTCATTAAATGGGAAATTTAGGTCTTGCTTGTGGGTGGCTCTGTAGAGGGCGAGCTGCACCTCATCATGGATGCCATTGTTTCCTAGCCCATTCAATTATTTGTATTCTTAGTCTTATTTCTTTTGGTATCTTTTCTCTTTAAGGAAAAAGATGGGGACACTATATTGGCTTGGTGACCAGAGGTGACAGTGTTACCCACAAACATTTCACAGAAATGAGAAGGTTGGCTCGTAATGAGACCCCCTTTCTCTTGGCTATGCCACCAAGAGCCACTACCTTGGTTTGGTGACCAGATATATGGTAGCGTCATACCGCTACATGCCCATGGACCTAATAGGTCAGCTCATGACGAGACCTCCCATCCACCAACTAGTACCTTGAGTTTTGATTCATCTTATGGGTCCCCTTTTCTTACCGAGAAGCATTTTATTCATTTCTCGGGAATCCCTGGGCGAAGCATCTCAAAGGCTTCATATTGGCTTTTAACTCTTGCCAGCTACTTTTACCCTCTGGGCCTTTAGCCCCTTCTTCCCACAAGGCAAGGTACAACCCTTCCTAGTGTGGCAAAGCCAATGCCCGAATAAAGGTAGGGGGAACTATTATCGCACAGTTTGTGGCTAGGATAAAAGGCTATAGGATAGAAGGCCAAACTGGCATAAGAGGAACCAATCCCACCCAATGTCACCACAATGGGATGGTTCTTTCTTTTTAGGGAGGTTAGGCCCAGGGGAGACGTCCCCGATGACCTGGGGTTTTGAAGAGGCAAAAGGATAATAAGGAGAAGATAATATTTTCCCCCCTTTCACAAGTCACCACCAAAACAGATAGTCTGGCCAAAGGCCAATCAAGAAGTAAAACCCCCCAAGGAGATGTACCTGCCTGGAACAAAGCAACAACAAACTAATACATACAAGTTATTCAATGGGTTAGTACTTCATAAGACTACCTGATAAATATATAAGCAATATGGCAATAAATGTTGACGAAGTCAATGTTTATCAATATAATAATGAAACTAATGTCACTTCACCAATAAATACTGGAATGATGTAGCATTCAATATAACCAATCAACACTTTATTTAATCAATGCTGAAACCATCATTCAGTTGCTCTTTAAAACAAAACGTTGTTGCATTAAAGATGAAATAACCAATGATGACATCAGTAACTAGGGTTAGTAGGGTTAGCTAGAGCTAGGGTTAGTGTAGTTAGGGTTTCAATTCAAAGTGTTTGAGAGTGTTGGATCAAGTTTCACTTCAATGTTGGAGGACTTCTAAATCAGTGCCTTAGGGTAAAATGGAGTCAATAATGAAGGACACAAGGGTTGGAGGAGACAAAAAACTATGGACTAGAGGGAGAAGTTTTGAGGTGTTGCTAAGGCAAGGCCTCAAAATCAAAACCCTAGGGGAGAGAGGCTCACTCTGGTGTTGCTACGACAAGGCCTCGTGCTCTCTCCTCCTTCCTTAGATAGAAAAACGGATAGCATAAAAGATAAACTTGAGACAAGAGGGTTGACAAGACAAAGTGTTGCAACAGCAAGGCTCCACTAGAAAACCCTATAAAAATCGGCCTTGAAGTGTAGAAACCCTAGGCTTCTGGATGTCTCCTTCTTCTCAGCTTGTAAAGGTATGGCTAGCTAAAAGGGAAGAAGAAATAGGAGTGTAGCAATGGCTAGGCTCTTTCTTCCTTCTTCAATGGCTGAAAATTTCTCTATCAGGGGACATGAGACAAGGACCTACTTGTGTGCTTGTCACCTAGGTTTTGATTAAGCAAAATTCCTAAACATATGCAAGAAATTAGACTACAACCATTCAATCAAGAAGTTTGCAGAAAAATACTTACAATTCATCAAGAAATAACCATGCAAACCCTAGTTGTAACACCTTCCTTCAAGAGAAACACCATAAAATGTCAAAAATGTCTTCCTTCAACAAGTGTGCCTCACTAAATCAGCCAAATACCCAAGATAGGGTGCAAATTTAAGACCTCCTTATGGAGTGAATGAGTGATGATGAAAAAATGAGAGTGAAAATCCCTCATTTATACAAAACCTTGCCCTAATTTTACATTTTAAGTCAAGTAAAAGACCGACAAGGCCAAAATGTCAAATCATACTGTTTTTACATTAAATTGTCAAATTAAATCCTAAATCAAGTTGAAAAGAGAGTAAAATCCCCTCCAAGAGAGACGTTATCCCTTTTTAGGGCAGATGGGGCGTCTTGGAGCTTCTCCAACCTGCCACACGTGCCACTAATGCCAAATTTGCCTCCCCAAATGCCCATGATGATAGGTGATGTCATGGTCAAGGTGGTGACGTCCTGGGCCTTCCAAGGCCAACGTTCCTCGGAGAAAGGGTCATCCCCCCTAGGTCAGGCTCTACCAGGGTGCCTCTGGTGGAACGTCCTCTTCTCCTCTGTTGCAATGCTCTGGATCCATGTCCATCCTATCTTTTCCCCCTGATGGGGTCTCAGCATCCACCTGGTGGGCTCTTCATCCCCATGGAGGTCTGAACTGATCATCTCC
>SNQJ01S0038287.1:20358-53410 GCA_010110895.2 Picea sitchensis | reverse complement strand
TTATAAATACATGTAAGAAATAAGACTACAACCATTCAATCAAGAAGTTTTGTAGAAAAATACTTACAATTCATCAAAAATAACCATGCAAACCCTAGTTGTAACACCTTCCTTCAAGAAAAACACCATAGAATGCCAAAAATTTCTTCCTTCAACAAGTATGCCTTCCTCAATTTAGCCAATAACCCAAATAAGGCGCAAAAAATCAGACCTCACTATGAGTGAGTAAGTTGTGATCATAAAATGAGAGTCCAAACCCTCAATATATAGTGTATCAATGACTGAATTTTATTTTTTAGGTCATAAAAAGGCCGACAAGGCCACAATGTCAAAATCATATTGTTTTTACATTAAATGATAAGTAAAACCCTAATCAAGCAAAAGTTGAATCGTCAAGCCCCTCTGAGGGAAATGTTAGCCCATTCTAGGGCCAGTGCAGCATCAAGAAGCAAGACATTATCCCTCCTTGGGCTCCTACAAACTTCCATACATGCCAACCACGTTGTCCATCTTCCATACGCTCATGATGATGTCATAAGCCTCCTGGTGACGTTCTGGGTCATCTGGAGCCAACGTTCCACTGCAAGTGGGTCAATCCCCCTAGGTCTAGGTCAGCCAAAGTGCCCTTGATGGAACGTCCCCTTCTTCTCCGATGCAAAGGCCCTTATCCATATCCATCCTGTCTTTGCCCCCTGATGGGGTCTCAACATCCACCTGGTGGGCTCTTCAGCCCCATGGAGGTCTGAACGGGTCATCTGCCCATGTGTACCGGTCCAAATTGTACCTATTCGTCGGGCATGGTCCTGCACATCAAACGTTACGCCCTCCATGGGCTCATCAGTCACAGGGATCATAGCAATTTCAATCACATCTCATCATCAATATTATTAAACATATGCATAAAACCCCTAATACATCAGCCAATAGCTCAAAGACATTACAAAAACCTGCAATACAAGATTGGAGAAAAGGACAAGGCGTCCTATTGGGCTAGTGTCCACAAGAAAAGGAAAGTTTCCAGGAAGATCTCATCCAATCCATGTACGTGAGGTGATGTGGTTAGGCGATGTCCAAACATGTGGGTGCAGTGAGGGCTAAGGATGCATAAATGTTACATGTGGGTGCCTTTGTAGAAGGCAAGTTGTACCTGTCATGGATGCATTTTTTCCAAGCCCATTCTTGCCTTTATTTTTTTTCTTGTTTTATTCTTTTATTCGCTTTTCTTCTTCTTTTTATTTTTATTCAAGAACTAACCAGGGGAAATTGCCTTGGCATGGTGACCAGAGCTGACAGTGTTACCCACAAGTACTTTCTAAAAGATGAGAAGGTTGGCTCGTGATGAGACCCCCTTTCCCTTGGCCATGCAACCAAAGGTCACTACCCTGGCGTGGTAACCATATGTTGGCAATGTCATATTGTTAGGTACCCATGGACCTAATAGGTTGGCTTGTGATGAGACCCCCTTATCCCCTGACTAGGTCTTGTTTTGTTATTTTCCGGGCCCCTCTTGTTTCTTACTGAGAGGATTTTTACTGCCTTCTCAGGGATCCCTGGGCGAAGCATCTCGAGGTTTTATCTCTAGTCTTTTGTCGTTGACCAGCTGCTTTTACCTTCTGGGCCTTTAGCCCCTTCTTCCCACGATATAAGATGCAACCCTGCAAATAGGTCAACCCGATGCCCGGAAAAGGGGAATGGGATAAATGAGCAGAAGATAAGATGAAACAATGGTGTTATGATGGGAGCAGACAATGGATTTTCATAAATTCCCCAATGGCAAACCAAAACCTATGGGCACAAGCTTGCTAGGGCACCCTGTCAATTCCCCCAAGCATGGTCAAGTGGGAAAATGTCAGATCCAAGCAGTTGTTAGAGATAAAAGGAATCAGATGCATATATTTAAGGGTTTTAATGATCAAAAGTGACACATACCATGATACCTGGACCAATTACCTCGCGGAGCAAGAACCTTCTCTGATACAGGACCAAGTCAATGGTGATGGATGTTGTTGTTGCTGACAAGACAAAGCTGATGGAAGAAGAAAAGGATGGGCCCTCCAGGGTCATATTCAGGTCAATCCTTCTCTCGGTACTCCATGTCTAGGACCTGTTGACCTCGAGACATTACTTCCTAGTTATCCCTAAAAAGCGGGGATAACAAGGCCCACAGGTCCTAGACATGGAGTACTGAGAGCAGGATTGACCTAAGCATGGCCCTGGAGGGCCCACCTTTTCTTCTTCCCTCATCTTTATCTTGTCAGTAGCAGCAGCATCCATCACCATCGGTTTGGTCCTATATCAAAATAGGTTCTTGCTTCATGAGGTAATTAGTCCAGGTATCATGGTATGTGTTGCATTTGATCATTAAAACCTTTAAATGTCTGCATCTTATTCCTTTTATTTCTAATAACTGCTTGGATCTTACATTTTCCCACTTGACCATGTTTGGGGAAATTGACAGGGTGCCCTAGCAAGCCTGTATCTGTAGGTTTTGGTTTGCCACTGGGGGATTTCTGAAAAGCCATCGTTCGCTCCTCTCATAGCATCACTTCTTCATCTTACTTCCCACTCACTTATCCCTTTCCCCTTTTTCAGGCATTGGGTTGACCTATTTTCAGGACCGCACCTTACCTCGTGGGAAGAAGGGGCTAAAGGCCCAGAAGGTAAAAGCAAGATGGTAAAAGATAAAATCCTAAGAATAAAACCTCCATATGCTTCGCCCAGGGATCCCCGAGAAAGCAATAAAAGGATTCTTAGCAAGAAACAAGAGGGACACAGAAAAATAATAAAAACAAGGCCTAGTCAGAGGATAGGGGGTCTCATCATGATCCAACCTATTAGGTCCATGGGTACCTAGCAGTATGACATTTCCACCAGCTGGTTACCACGCCAGGGCAGTGACTCTTGGTTGCATGGCCAAGGGAAAGGGGGTCTCATCACAAGCCAGCCTTCTCATCTCTGTGAAAGTACTTGTGGGTAATGTTGTCAGCTCTGGTCACCATGTGAAGGCAGTGTCCATTGATTAGCTCTTGAACAAGAAAGGGAAAAAAGGAATAAAAGAGTAAAAATAAAGGCAAGAATGGGATTGGAAAGAATGAATCCATGACAGGTACAGCCCGCCTTCTACAAAGGCACCCACAGGTAACACTTTTGCACCCGTGGTCTTCACTGCACCCACATGCTTGCACATCCTCGGACCACATCACCCACTTACATGGCTTGGATGAGGTCTTTTCGGGAACTTTCCTTCTTCCTATGGACACTAGCCTAATAGGACGCCTTGTCCTTTTCCCCAGACTTGTATTGCAGGCTTGTGTAACGTCTTTGAGTTGTTAACTGATGTATTAGGGATTTTATGCATATGTTTAAAAATATCGATGATGAGATGTGATTGACATTGTTATGATCCCTGTGAATGATGAGCCCATGGAGGGTGTAGTCTTTGATGTGCAGGGCCATGCTCGATGGACAGGTACCATTTGGACCGGTACACATGGGGAGATGATCAGTTCAGACCTCCATGGGGATGAAGAGCCCACCAGATGGATGTTGAGACCCCATCAAGGGGCAGAGACAGGGTAGAGGTTGATCAGATACTTTGCACCAGAGAAGAAGAGGATGTTCCACCAGAGGCACCCCAACGCAGCTTGACCTAGGGGGATTGACCCATTTTCAATGGGTTGTTGGCTCTATATGGCCTAGGATGTCACCAGGAGGCTTATGACGTCATCATGATCATATTAGCAGATGGACAGGGAAGTTGGCACGTGTGGCATCTTGGAGGAGCCCAATGAGGGCTAACGTCTTGCTTCAGAAGGCTACATTTTCCCTGATAGGGGCTAACGTCACTCTAGGAAGGTGTGACGTCTTCTCTTTTTGCTTGATTAGGGTTTTAGTCTAGCATTTAATGTAAAAACAGTATTATTTTGGTATTATGGCCTTGTCGGCCTTTTTATGACCTAAAAAGTAAATTAGGTCATTGATACACTATATATTGAGGGGTTTCACTCTCATTTTATCATGATCTTTCACTCAACACTTGGTGAGGTCTGAAATTTGCACCCTATTTTAGGGTTTTGGCTGAAATAATGAGGCGCACTTGTTGAAGGAAGATTTCTCTTGGCATTTTTGGCATTTATCTTGGTGGAAGGTGTTACAACTAGGGTTTGCTACTTGATTTCTTGGTCAAATGTAAGTAAATTTCTGCAAAACTTCTCGAATGAATGGTTGTAGTTTTATTTCTCTTGCATTTATGGTTATAATTTTTTGAATAAACCCTAGGGGAAAAACACACATTGTAGGTCCTTGTCTCATGTCCCTGTCAAGATTTCTAGCCATTTGGTTTGTTGAAATGAGATAGAGCCTTGCCATAGCAACGCTCTACTCTTTCATGCTGAAGAGGTTTGAGCCTAGCCTTAGCTACACTCATTTGTCCCCTCTTCATTTGCTAGTTGTACTATCCAAAGACCAAGAAGAGAGAGACGTCCTGAGCCTAGGTCTACTACACTTAGGGTCGTCCTTCTCTAGGGTTTGCTGAAAGGCCTTGCTCTAGCAACACCTACCTCATCAAACCTTCTAGTTTTGGCTATATGCTTCATTTGTTAGCTAGCCGTTTTGCCAAGTTCACCTAAGGAAGGAGGAGAGAACATGAGGCCTTGTTGTAGCAACACCGGAGTGAGCCTCTCTCCCCATGGGTTTTGATTTTGAGGCCTTGCCTTTGCAACACCTCAAAACTTCTCCCTCTAGTCCTTAGTCATTGTCTCCTTCAACCCTTGTGTCCTTCATTATTGACTCCATTTAACCCTAAGGCATTGATCCTAAGACCTCCAGCATTGAAGTGAAACCTAGTCAAAACCACTCTCAAACACTTTGAATTGAAACCCTAACTACACTAACCCTAGCTCTAGCTAACCCTACTAACCCTAGTTGTTGACGTCATCATTGGTTATTTCATCTTTAATGCAGCAACATTTTGTTTTAAAGAGCAATTGAATGATGGTTTGAGCATTGATTAAATAAAGTGTTGATTGGTTATATTGAATGATATATCGTTCCAGTATTTATTGGTGAAGTGACATTAATTTCATTGTTATATTAATAAACATTGACTTCGTCAACATTTATTTCCATATTGCTTATATATTTATCAGATAGTCTTATGAAGTACTAACCCATTGAATAGCTTGTATGTATCAGTTTGTTGTTGCTTTGTTCCAGGCAGGTATATCTCCTTGGGGGGTTTTACTTCTTGATTGGCCTTTGGTCGGAATATCTGTTTGGGTGGTGACTTGTGAAGGGGGGAAACTTATATTTGTCCTGTTTATCCTTGCCTCTTCAAAACCCCAGGTCATCAGGGACGTCTCCCATGGGCCTAACCTCCCTAAAGAGAAATAGCCTTCCCATCGTGGTGACATTGGGTGGGAAAGGTTCATGTTTCGCCAGTTTGACCTACAAAACTCAAGCCTTCTATCCTTTCTACAAATTGTGCGATAACATTTTGGCGTCGTTGTCGGGGAACACTGAGTCAAACCTTCCTCAGACGACACTTTTCGGTAAGCCTTGCCTCAGAATCTTATTCTTACAAGCTTACCTGGCGACTCCACTTAGGGTGTTTTCCCTTATCCTTTGATAGTTTCAAGAAAATTATCTGGAAACTCCACTGATGATGAAGCCAACAATGACTTCACAATGGGATCGCGAGAACTACAATCCTTTAGACATGAGAAAAATCCCAGGATACCCAAGACAAATGCCCTCAATATCCAAAAGATGGCTCCCTAGATTCACTGGTAGCGATGGGGAGATATCTGTATTTCATATGAATGAATTTTATTCTTATTTTAGACTCCATCCTATTGATGATGATGCCAAAGATGTAGTGATGAAACTTTTTCCCACCACCCTTCGCAGGAATTCTAAAGAATGGTATGATGACCTTCCCGATGCTAGCATCACCTCTATGAACCAGTTGGAAGAAATGTTTCTCGAAAAATGGGGTATTCAAGACATCTCAATACTACTAAAACATTTTGAGCATATAAAACAAACTGAGAATGAAACGCTCTGGTATTTCCATAGTAGGTTTGAGCGCACTCTATGGTAGATTCCTGAAATCCACCGTCCTGAATAGAAGTACATTGTCCATCTCTATACCCATGGGCTTTTGGTACATCTAGGCTTGCCCCTTAGTAAAAGGAGCCCAAGCACGCTAGATGAAGCTTTTTGCATGGCTAGAAGAATTGAACGAAACATCTCCTTGTCCGGGATAGAAGACCTCTTTACTTCAGAAAGTTTGTTTGCCCATGAGAACCTTGTTTATGATATCCACGATGAAGGGGAACGAACCATAATTCAACACAGGGTTTCTGAAGATATGGCTGAGGAATTTGAACCCAAGAAAAGTAATGAAGTATCAACATGTGCTCCTCCTTCTGATGAGGCCATCCGAGAGCCTATTTCTCCTGCACAACAAAAAGACGATGAGGTCAGTTGCCTTCCTTTTCAGGATCCCGATGACACCTTGTTCCTTGATTCAGAAAATGAAGGAGAAATGGAAGCCTTGAGCAAAGTTCCTGCACAAGAAGAAATAGTAAGTTTCCCTCCTCTCCTAGTTTTTGATAATGCTATACTTTGTAGGGAAGATGAGGAGGAGATGAACAACAATGTTTCAAACCCTGCATTTTATGATACCAATAATGACATAGATGATAACATTGATGAGTTCATAAATGTTGGGAGACGTTGGTGGGATGCAGTGGATTATGATGTGGATCTTTATGCAAGAGATTTTGGTTGTTGAATGATCCAAAATCAATTCCTATTCTAACTTGTTACCTAAAGAATGTTATGTTTCTTTTCGATGTTATCCATCATTATTTCCTTCTTATTTTTATTTGCAAAGAAAATAGGTGTTTTGTATAGTAAAGAAGTTTATGCCTAACTTATTACCTTCATCTGAGGGAGGAAAATGAATATTCAAAATTTGGAATAGGACTTCCAGTGTTTAGTATAGAGCTTGTTTTTATGAAATACCATGTTATGTTTCCCCATTAGAGTTATTATAAGAATTGTTATCATAAATTCTCTTCTAGATCCCCCCATGGTGCTAGCATTTATGCCTTGTCTGCTATTTGTTCCTGAAAATGTCTCAACGGATTCTGATAAAATATCATGAGTAATTGTTGTCATGAGTTCGCCTATTAGAAATGCCAAAAATGTTCCCATTTTGGATATTTAGATTATTGCAACTTTAGTTTCAATGTGATTGTATATTCTTGCTACTCTTGTACATATTATTGTGTGTGTAATATAAGCGGTATTTTCTCAAAAAGAAATGTGGCATAAATTTTTCTCAACCTTGACGTGCAGGAACCTCAGGATCTAGGTAATCCAGTTCGAGAAGTTGAAGGCAGTGGTGTGACCTTCAAAATATACAAGAATAGTAAAGTCTCAAAAAAATTGAAGGTTGTTGAGTTGTGATATGTTCCATTATTTCATTTAGATCGTTGTCTGAAAATTCATTGAGCTTGCAAATAGATAAGTGAATGGGGCATTGTTCTCAAAATTTTCAACCTCGAAAGTTGTTGCAGGATTCTTGCAATTTTGTGAGTCTAGGGTCATCTTTTTGTGGTAATAACAAAGTTTTCAAGAAACAAAAGAAGAGTAAAGTTTAAAATAATTCAAAGATGAAGAAGGTGAGTTACATGTTCCAGTGATGGATACATGCTTCACGTGTCTTTGTTTGTTGAGTAAATATTGAAGCATATATTAATACATAAGTATGATGGACCTGAATTAAGTAAATATTGAAGCATATATTTCCAAAGTACCTAAATTAACATTCAGTGCAAACCTACCATTTCCCTATAGATAACTTATTTAAGGTTATTAAAACTAGGTTCTTCATATGAGCTATGATAATAAATGCTTGCATACAATGCCTGTAGTTTTCTCAGGCTACCCATTAATTAGTCATGGCCGCCTTAGAGGAAGCCAAGCTGGGCCATATGAGTTGTCCCTAAATGTGACATCCTTGATCTATCTACAGACAATTAAATGTGTTTTGAAGGTGACACTTGTTTGTCTTATGTAGAAGGTGACACTTGTTTGTCTTGTTTACCATTAGGATGTATTTAACAGTAGTCTCCTCAATGTGTCTTTGTTTGTTGAATAAATGTTGAAGTATATTTTGACAGACAGAATTATGATGGACAAATTTGACTTAATTGTTTTCAACAATAGCAGGAGTCTGTGGGTTTTCCTAGCCCCATTCCATCAATGGCAGATTATGTGGCTTTTGGCAAACAAAGCAGGGGCGAAACTTCAAAGAATACAAAGATTGGCAAGGTGATTACAGTGAAATTAATTCAGTTGTATGCTATGGTGTCAATTCATTTGGAAAAGATATCGGTCAGCTAATTACAAACTCCAAATAGTTATATAATAATCACAGAGTACACATCGTTGTCTTCTTTTTTATTAATTCATAGTTGAATTGGTACTGTAATTTAATAGAGGATATATTCAAATTTACCTGAATTAACATCCAGTGCAAACTTGCCATTTTTATTTGGACATCACTTCTTTAATGCTACTAAAACTATAGGGTGATAAATGGTTTTTACATGCAATGCCTATAGTTTTCCTTGGTTACCCATGAATTATTTTATAGCCATGGCTACCTTAGAGGAAGACAAGATGGGCATTTTGAGTATGTCTTTGAATGGTTCTCTGATCTATCTGAGTTTTATCTACACCCAGTTAAGGGTGTTTCCAACGAGATGCTTGTTTGGCTTATGTAGAATTCTAACATGAACAGTCTCCTTAAATTGGCTTGCTCATTAGAAGTACACAGTGATATTTAACAGTAGATATATTTAAGAGTGCTCTTATGAGCGTGTATTTGTTTGTTCATTATATATTGAAGCGTATATTGACTGCAGAAATATGATGGGCAAATCTGACTTAATTGTTCTCAACAATAGCAGGAACCTGCAGATTTTGAAAAACAAAGCAGAGGCTTAAATTCAATGAATATAAAGGTTGCCAAGGTGACAATGAATACAAAGACTGCCAAGGTGAGTTACACTTCCAAATGAATCCAGTCAACATTGGGTTGCATATAAATTACATTCAAATTACTTTAGTTGTATGATATTTTGTGGATTCATATGGAGATATGGGTCAGTTAATTACAAAGTATAGTCATCACAAAGTACACACTGTTTATTTTTTGATTCATTGATAGTTGAATTAGTACTGGGATTTAATATAAGAAATTTTCAAATTTACCTGAATTAACATTCAGTGCAAATCTGTCTTTTTTCTGTGGACATCACTTCTTTTAGGCTATTAAAATTTAAAACTAAGGGTCGTCCAGTGAAATATGATGATAAAAGCATGGCATACAATGCCTATAGTTATCTTAGGTTACCCATTAATTACTATATAGGCATGGCTTTCTTAGAGGAAGGTTGGACGCTAAGTTGGGCCTTCTGAGTATGTCTTAAGATGTAAATTCTCTGATTCATCTCAGTTTATCCACAGTTTTAACTGTATTTTGAAGGTGACACTTGTTTGGATTATGTATAACTCTATTATGAACAATATCCTTAGTTGTCTTGTACATTAGAAGAATACACTGATTTTTAACAGTATATGTATGTTTCATCTTGCTGAAGTTAGGGATGATCTTGTAGATCGAATCTTTTTCTCTTTTTGAATCTAATATCCGATACACTTGTTGATTGTCATTGTCACAAGGTCTTTCACACATGGTTTCATTTTACTTGTAAAGGCATGTGCAATATTTTTTTCACTATGAGAAATCCATCTTAGAACCAGGAATTATTGGCTTCAACCGAGCTCCAGAGGAAACATCTTCCTACGGGATTACAATTTTAGACATGGTAACCAAGATTCATAAACAATAATAAAAAACTAATATTGGCATAACTTATGCTTGGTAGACCATCCCATCTACTGCAGGCGTTTTGCAAAAGCCAAATTGGTGAACATTAACTTGAAGATGGTAGTGTATTTACAGCGTGTTACCACCCAAACTAGAAATCCTACAAGGCCTCAGACTGCCATGAGAGCAACACAAGGAATAGGTGCCCAATGTCACCACGACACCTATCCTCTCCCTGTTCAAGCCCAACTCCCACTTACGAAAGGCTTTGGGAGGCTTCCCTATCACACAACACAATTACCTGACCAGACCGATTAGTAGACTAGTGCCTTAACTATTGGGCTATGGTGAAGGGGTAGGAGTTAATTATTTAAAGTATGTCGATATACAATTGATTTAATGCAGAAAATAAGACAATAATAACAGCAAAATAGCATTCAGGGCATCACAATATATAGCTCCAATACACAAGATCGAATGTTGATAAAACTTACCAATGCTTGGAGATTTGTCTAGTAAAACTACCTTGGTAAAGTGAACGAAAATGAGATGTAGGCTTTGTTATCGCACAATTTGTACTTGCCCAAAATCTAAGGCAAGTGAAAGCAAGATTTGTGTAATAGGTAGTGACCTATCACTGTCACCTTAATAGGAAACCCCTTTCTATTTAGGATTATATCAATGTACCTCAGGGGAGACGTCCCCAGTGACCTGAGGTTTTGAGAAGGCTAAGGCCAAAGTATAATAAAGTTCCCCCCTCTCACAGGTCACTCAATTTCAAAGGGTGCTTTTATGTCTTATAGAAATGAAGCAAATGAGTAATATTGTGTATCTACCCAGAACAAGAAAACAAAATAGAAAAATGGCACTTTCCTAGTACCAAAATGATGTTAATGCTTCATAAGACAATGAACTCTTGAAAAATAGACTAGCTGATATACAATTACAGAAGTACAACAATTTATAACAGCAATGATGAATTTATAACAGCCACAACAACTATGTTCCAAAATGCTTGAGAAAAGACTATAAATAGTAGCTTTAACTAGGCAAATTCATATTAGATAGTCACAAGCAGATTTAGCAATGTCTAGCTAGCATAACATGTCACTTTAGAGGTCAATTTGTTGTTGTTAGATGGTTGTAGCAATCTTTTGCAACAACAACAAGTTAGTCAATGAATTAGGCTAATTTAAGTTTAGTAGGAGTTAGTAAATGTTCCAAGGAAGATGGTTTGAAAGTTGTTCGATCAATTAATCACTAGTAGTGAATAGACTAGTGTCTTGTAGGGTAATGGAGTCAATGATAGCAGAAAAAACTCTTAGAGGGAAATAGCAATTATAATACTTAGTCAAAAGGAGATGGAAAAGATGAGAGAGGTGTTAATAACCCAAGGCCTCAAACATCCAAGTCCTAGAGAGATAATTGCTAGAAAAGAAGTAAACTTAGGCCCCAACGATTTCTATTTCCTTAGACAATTTGAAACAAAATATGCAATAGGCAATGCAAGTAGGGTTACTAGAGTGCTACAATGGTAGGACTCTAGTATTTACTTCTAGATAAGGTGCTCTTTGAGAAATTTAAACAAGTGGAAAATTATAGAGAAAAAGATAATAACTTTTGTCTTTCTCCTAGGGTTTGAAGCAAGCAATTTCATAATCTTTAATATGAAACAAGTAAAATTCACCATAAGCATTCATTCACAATAAAGAAATGCATATTTTCTACTTACTTCACCAAGAATAATCAAGCTCAAACCCTAGTTGAATATTTTCCACCATGAAAATAGCCAAGGTACACCAAAAATGTGTCTCCAAGAAGTTGTGCACCAGTTAGTTTCAACCAATAACCCTTAAAGAGGGCCGAATTTCAGACCACACACTTGTGTGATGAGAGATGATGAATAAAATGAGAGTTTTTTCTCTTATTTATACAGTATCAATGACCTTTAATTAAAATTAGGTCATAAAAAGGCTAACATGGCCAAATTACATTAAAATCCAATTTTTTACATAAATGACAATAATTAAACCCTAATTTCATCTTCAAGGGTGATGTCATGCCCTTCTAGACTGACGTTAGGCCCCCAAGGTGGAATGTTAGGCCTCAAGTGTAGAACGTTTGGCATCCAAAGGCCCTAAATGTTGCCACACGTTCCAACTAGCACACAACTTCCCATCATAAGTGAAAACCCTAACTCTGGGTAACGTCAAGGTCAATATGATGATGTCATGTGCTCTCAAGGGTCAACGTCCAGGTAGAAAGGCAAAACACCCTATGTCTAGGTCTCTCGAAGTGTCCTTGGTGCAACAATCTCCTTTCTTCTTGGTGTAAGACTCTGGTTTCTCTTCCCCCCTGGTGGGGTCACAACATCCATCTGTTGGGTTTTTCAGCCCTATGGAGGTTCGACCTAATCAATCCCCCATATGTACCTGTCCACCGGGCAAAGTCCTGCAGCAACAAGAAGTACGCCCTCCAGGGGCTCACAAGTCACGGGGATCATAGCAATGTCAATCACATCTAATAATAAAATTACCCAAACATGTACATCAAACCCCCCTTTACCCAGACAAATGCTCAAGGAAGTTATGCAACTTAACAGTTAGGTTTGGAGAAGGTCTCAGGATGTCCTATTGGGATAATCCTCCTTAAGTTTGGGGTGTTTCCTAGGTGAGAACTAATCTAGGTCATGTAGGTGTGTGTGAAGTGGTGTAGGTGGACATTCGGGCAGAGGCTGCAGTGATAATAGGGAAATGTAGGTCTTGCCTGCGGGTGCCTCTATAGATGGAGAGTTGCACCTCATCATGGATGTCATTGTTTCCTAGCCCATTCAATGCGTTTTATTCTTAGTCTTATTGATTTTGGTCTTTTTTCTCTTCAAGGGAAAAGTTGGGGACACTGTCTTGGCTTGGTGACCAGAGGTGACAGCGTTACCCACAAACATTTCACAGAAATGAGAAGGTTGGCTCACGATGAGAACCCCTTTCTCTTGACTATTCCACCAAGAGCCACTACCTTGGTTTGGTGACCAGATAGATGGTAGTGTCATACTACTACATGGCCATGGACCTAATAGGTCAGCTCATGACGAGACCTCCCATCCACCAACTAGTACCTTGAGTTTTGATTCATCTTATGGGTCCCCTTTTCTTACCGAGAGGCCTTTTATTCATTTTTCGAGAATCCCTGGGCGAAGCATCTCAAAGTTTTCATATTGGATTTTAACTCTTGCCAGCTACTTTTACCCTCTGGTCCTTTAGCCCCTTCTTCCAACAAGGCAAGGTACAACCCTTCTGAGTGTGGCAAACCCAATGCCTGAACAAAGGTAGGGGAAAAAATGAGAGGAATAAGGATGGAAAGTGGTAAGTATGGAGGGAATGGATGATGACCTTTCATAGACCCACCTGGTGGCAACCCATCCTAAAGGGGAATCAACTTACTAGGGAATCATGTCACCCTCCCAGGTATGAACAAGTTAAAGGTAATAATTTTCAAGCAAATGTTATGAAATGAAGGAGAATTCAATGCAGCATACTTAAGTGCTTCAATAATCAGAGTGACACATACCATGATACCCAGACTAATTACCTCATGGAGCAAGACTCATGGACCAAGCTGGTGGGATGGATGTTGTTGTTGTTGATAGACAGGTTGTACTGAAGAAACGATGGGCCCTCCAGGGCCATGCTCAAGTCATATGGCTCTCGACACTCCATGTCTAGGACCTGTGGGCCTCAAGACATAATCTGCTTAGTTATCCCTAGGATAGAGGATAACATGCTTGTTGTAAATGATTGCAGACTTGCATCAAATCTCGACTTTCCCCATTTAAAATATTCAATTAAAAGAATACAAACTAATAAAGGGAAACAATTACCCTTGGGGGAGGGGACTCCAAGTCAAAATCCCAAGGGTTCCTAGCTCATGAAATGGGAAATGTAGGTCTTTCCTATGGGTGCCTCTGTAGAGGGCGAGTTGCACCTCATCATGGATTCCATTGTTTCCTAGCCCATTCAATGCTTTTTATTCTTAGTCTTATTGCTTTTGGTATTTTTTCTCTTCAAGGGAAAAGATGGGGACACTGTCTTGGCTTGGTGACCAGAGATGACAGCGTTACCCACAAACATTTCACAGAAATGAGAAGGTTGGTTCGTAATGAGACCCCCTTTCTCTTGGCTATGCCACCAAGAGCCACTACCTTGGTATGGTGACCAGATATATGGTAGTGTCATACCGCTACATGCCCATGGACCTAATAGGTCGGCTCATGACGAGACCTCCCATCCACCAACTAGTACCTTGAGTTTTGATTCATCTTATGGTTCCACTTTTCTTACCGAGAAGCCTTTTATTCATTTCTCGGGAATCCCTGGGCGAAGCATCTCAAAGGTTTCATATTGGCTTTTAACTCTTGCCATCTACTTTTACCCTCTGGGCCTTTAGCCCCTTCTTCCCACAAGGCAAGGTACAACCCTTCCTAGTGTGGCAAACCCAATGCCCGAACAAAGGTAGGGGGGAAAATGAGAGGAATAAGGATGGAAAGTGGTAAGTATGGAGGGAATGGACGATGAACTTTCATAGACCCACCTGGTGGCAACCCATCCTAAAGGGAAATCAACTTACTAGGGCATCATGTCACCCTCCCAAGTATGAACAAGTTAAAGGGCATAATGTTCAAGCAAATGTTATGAAATGAAGGAGAATTCAATGCAACATACTTAACTGATTCAATAATCAGAGTGACACATACCATGATACCCAGACTAATTACCTCATGGAGAAAGACTCACTTCTACTTCAGGACCAAGTTGGTGGGATGGATGTTGTTGTTGCTGATAGACAGATTGTACTGAAGAAACGATGGGCCCTCCAGGGCCATGCTCAAGTCATTTGGCTCTCGACACTCCATGTCTAGGACCTGTGGGCCCAAGACATAATATCCTTAGTTATGCCTAGGATAGAGGATAACATGCTTATTGTAAATGAGTGCAGGCCTGCCTCAAATCTCGACTTCCCCCATTTAAAATATTCAATTAAAAGCATACAAACTAATAAAGGGAAACAATTACCCTTGGGGGAGGGGACTCCAAGACAAAATCCCAAGGGTTCCTAGCTCATGAAATGTGAAATTACAGCAAGCTAGTATATGTATCTTTTTGTATCTTTATATTTTTATAAAATAGGAAATCAAAAGAATTTGAATTTTTCAAAATAAAGTTGGTTGAGAGAAAGTGGAATTACCTCCGGTCTTACCTTTTCACCTCCAAGTGTTGGTTGCGATCACAACCACCTCTAAGTCGACTTTAGACTTTGAACTAAAGGACAGGTTAGGAGTTGATGGACTATCACCCCCGCCTTAGTCTAGATAGAATAGATTGATATTGGATCATTGCTATGAAAGCTTCCAATGGATGGTCTCCAACCACTAGATTTGCATGGGTGCAAAGGCAAGCTATTCTCCTTGTTGAAGATATCCTCTAAAGGATGTGTCCAACCCTTGGATCCTAGACCCTTGACACCACCAAGGGAAGAGATGAGGTACCTAGCCTGGATCCGTCCCTCCACGTGACTATGCAGCCCCTCAATGGACCAAGCTCTTGATCTTACAAATCAACCCAAGCATAAACAATCCTTTCTTTGATTAAGCACTATTACTCATAAGCCAAGAAGAGATAGCATAGAAAAATCAACCACAATACTCAAGAGAATGAAAGTTCAACTAGAATGGCATTATGATCTCACAAAGTTTCAACAACCTAAATGAGAGGAGGAGCTATCCTTATATAGCTTTTCCTTGAAACGACTAGTTTCCTTACTCTCATTTAAAAATATTATTTGACTTGTTATACACAAGATGGAAACTAAGTCATTGATATAAAAATGATTTTACATTGAAATTCACTCACAAAAGGAGTTTGATTTGACCAAAATTTTGTGTATAGCTTTGGTGCAACGTTCCCTTCGCAACCTCAAATCTTTGACCAATATGCAACCAATTTGCTCCAACGTTCCATTTGGTTGAATTAATTAAATGAATGTTGTATTTATTTTATTTGGCCACGATCTTTATTTGCCAACGACTATGATAACTCCCATGGTTGGGTGAGATATGGCAGCTTACTTCTTTAATCAATGGTTAAACTTCCTTTGACTTGAACCAACGTTCCATCATTTGACCAACAACCAATTTATTTGGAGTTATTTGAATTAAATGGATGCCGATTTGGCATGTCGTGGAGGGCCGATCTACCTTGTTGGATAGGCAATGACTTGTTACCCATCAAGTTGCACTAGGATGACTTGCAGTTGAGCTGCCAAAGATTGAGCAAGGAGTTTCTCAAAATTCAGAGTTCACAAGTCCCCTTATGGCCCCTTTTCTTCTTCTTCTTCTTCTTCATAACCACATTTCCATACGCCCAGTGGGGAATTGTAATAAAATGAAGTTATCATGATGAACTTGGCCTAACCAGCCTTTTTAATTACCCTTGAGTTTTCCACTCCCACAATAATCCTCCAAAGTGGTGAAAGGCATTCTAATGATCAATCCATATGGGTGACTAGGGTCTAGGAATATTGTAAATGACCATGCTAGACATCTCCTTGAGTCTTGCGGAATTCCTTCGAGTCTTAGTAGTTTTTTTTTATTTTTAAAATTACCCATTTAATGGTAATTTTAATTATTTTTTATGTAAAAATGTAAAAATTTGGTCTTTGGGATTTTTTATAGGGGCATTTGTACTCAAAATAAATGGAATGAGACCCCCCTACACCCTTGAACCAATTTTCAACTCAATTGGACAAGTTTTTCTAGGTCATTGTCCATGAGGAGTCCAAGTGAGTCTAGAGTCAGCAATTTAATCGCTTAATTGACAAAGTCAAAATGTCATTTTTTTGTAATAATGAAGAAAAAAGGTTAGAGAAAGAGTGGGAGATAATTCTAAACCCCTTTCCTAAGTTAGAGAAATGTGTTTCCTAACTTAAACACCCCCCTCACCTAGCCACCACTTCATACAACTCATCCCCCTAAGGAAGTTCCGCCCCCCTTGAGGAGAAAGTCAAGTAAAGTGAAAAATTAAAGTAAAAAACCTTCTTTCTCCCTAAGTACACCCCCCATAGTCTAATTTGTTGTTGGAATTTGTCAAAAAGATGTTATCTCACCCCCTCACTCATCTACCAAAACCCTAACGTGACCAAAACCCTAAAAGTGTGCCCCCCTTGAGATGCTCAATGACTCTTGATTGAATGACACTTGGAGAGCATCCAAGAGGGGTAACTCTTGGCTCCCAAGTATAAAAGAAGGCCTCCCCTCCCTCATTTCAGACATCTCTTCTCAGCTATTGTTACTATGCCAAAATCTCTCCCACTCCTCTCTCTCTCTCTTCTTGTTCCCATTCTTTCTTCTCAAGATTGTGGCAAGTATTTGCTCAAGCTTGCTTCTATTCTAATAAAGAAATATTTGGAAGATCCATGGTGTTGAGACTCTTCTTGGTGCCATATAGCAACATATGATGTGATCTTGTTCTTGTTTATTCTTCTTGTGTATGCTTAGCTTATAGATCTAGAGTAGGAACTCCAAGAAAAGTATTTTTCTTGGATATATTTGTGGTAGTATTATCATAGATCTAGTGAAGTGTTTATTTGGGTATTGCAAAGTATTTTGTTTTACCATCTAGATCTACTCGCATACGCTCTATTTTTGTAGTTTTTCTCACAAGATTTGCAAGTTAACTAAGGGTTTGCAGTGAAGATTTCAGATCTAGAAATATTCTTTTTCACCCACTTAAATCCTCTAAATATTTTTGTTATTTATTTATGTTTGTTTTTATACTTCTTTTGGCATTATAACATACTTAGATGGAGCATTTAAACATTATATACTTGCTGAAATTTACACAGAAAAATTATAGTTATTGCTAACATAAATTTTCCGAAGCTTTTGGTGTTTTTGCAGCTTTTCCAGCGAGTTTTGTTTGCTGATTTCTTGCGGGTCTACACTAAAATAGGAGGATCTACAGCCCATAGGGGGGCCAAAACGTCCAAAAGAATCCTCCCAAGTTGGAGTAATATATTCCTAACTCTTTCTCCTTCTTCTTCTATTGTAAGAAAGCCTGAAGAGAGTCTTCAGGGCTTGCATTTTTCTTAAAAAGTAATTTTCTGCGTTTTTACTTTTCATTTGCCTACACCTTGCATAGTGGATTGGCCTAGCCACCCATGCAAAATCGCAAGTCTAGGTCTTAGTTTTATTTCATCATTCTTTTTCATTTCAAGTTTTCCCCACTTGTCCTTAAGGCAAGGTTGTGTGGCTAGGTTTACTTGCTTCCTTTTTTAAGTTAAGTTATTTCCTTTATTGCATTCTTTTGCCTACACCTAGCAAAGAGGCTTGGCTTTGCCACCCATGCTATATCGTAAGGCTAGTTTATTTTGGTAGATAGTTGATGGTTTATGCTTTTAGTTGATCTTTCAATTACATGTGATATCTTAGTAGTTTATAAGCACTTACTTTCATCTCTTTATCTTGATTTATTTCTTTTAGGCACTTCTCATTTTTTTTCATTCAAACATTTAACTCAAATAATATTTAATTGTTTAAACAATCTATATTAATATCAAGGGGATCAATATTTTAGTTTAATTAGATCACCCTTAACTGTTTCAACTTTCTCCATCAAACAAGGAACTTGTGGAGGCGGCTTGGGGTGCTAGATCAGGGATGATCTCACGGCACTAGGTGTCCCCCTTATTGAGCACCCTTCTTTCCCGGATTAACCTGTGGAACTAGGGTAAGGCCTTGTTTGCCTTTCTTCTTGAGCACACAGAAGTCCTTTTGGAAAAAGCAGTGAGAGTTTTGGGGTAGTCATCTAGTCTAGGATCAACAACTTCACTTAATTAACTACAATTCTAAAATCTGCCTACACAACCTTTGGTTTAACTTCATAATTCATTTTAATTGGTTCATGCTCTTTACTTTCTACAAGCACTTTCATTTCAAGTATCTTTCAAGAAGTTTTATTGAGCTTTGTGGCGGTTGAGTTGTTGAGCCTGGAAGTTGTGCATTAGTTCCCATGGAGGCCTTTCTTCAATTTTTATTTCTCTTCCTATAAGTTGCGCACTTGGCCCATGGAGATATTTCTTTCATTGTGTTGTCTCCTTTGAAGTTGTGCATTGTTCTCTTGAGTAGCCCCTTTGAATTTGTGCACCCCTCTTGGGGCACTTCATTGTTTGGTTTTTGAGTTGTGCTTGTTGTGAATGCAATCTTGATCTACTTCCTTTCATTCCTGCAAAATCAAAGTAGAAGTTAGATCTAATAAGTGCTTGCTCATCTCATTTGTAGATTATTTTATCTTTGTATCTAGTTGTATCATTTGGATATCCTTCACTTTATTGATAGTTGCCTCAATTCTTTTGTATCTAACCTAACTTGTAAATTTATTCTCTAGATTTGTATCAATCTCTTGGTGTAACTTAGTTGACCCCTTGCCCAACCTTAGGCACTAGTCTTAGTTTTCTTAGGAAAAGGTTTGATTTTGGATTGTAATTTTGCATTGCATTGATTGCCTCTCATATAGGCTAGTTTCCCCTAGCCTTTAACAAATTAAAATTAACTGCTAGATTTCACCTAATAACTCACATAGTATCTAGGGTCTACCCCCTTTGGCTTCCCTAGGGGTAAGCCTAGACGGAAGGAATTCAAGTCGAGGTGATAGTGGGATTGAACTTAGGCATTGTGCCTCCGAGGACACACTAAGTGGATTGAGACTTAGTCCACGTTTGCAACTGTGTATAAGGACGACAACACACCCCCTTCCATTTGGATTGTCACCCTCTTGCCTATATATTGGAGATGGCTCTCCCTTTGTATTTAGATTGGTCTACCTAGAGTTATAATGTTGTTGTAATATGCTCTCAAGCTATTGTGGAATAAAGATTTGAAGACTTTGGAGGCCACTCTTGTTGTCTTGTGCCAATGTGTGGATGTCATTGTTCCATTTTGATGTGTTGAGGTTATGTTAAACTTTATTTCTTGCAATTTCTTTGTTCATTTGTACTTGATTAATAAGATATTAAAAAGCTTGCTTGCATTTCTATATCTTGTTATTTCTAGCATATGTTGATCTATGATTACATGTTCTTCTAGCTTGATTGACTTGTTTTCTAGATCTTGTATACGAAGAGGGTGCACCCACCTTTGAAAATTTTGTTTGCAGGATTGTTTTAAGTTTGCAGGGCCTTTGTGTAATGTCCCCATTTTTGGACATTATTATATTACAGAGTGTTATGCCTACCAAAGGAGCCAGATGGGGGTGACAGCGAGTTCAGGAGATATTGATGGATTTTATTGGGCCCAACTTGCATCGTTCATCATATTTCATCATCAGGAACCATTTCTCACAGCTTGGCTTTGGTTCCGTTGCATTCCGACGATTTCCATAATTTTGAGTTATAATGGATCATATTTTAATTAATTTCACTAAGAAGGTCATTTTGGGCATAATACTTGGAGGAACCTCTTAGTGTAATATCTCATCGGAATTGGGAGGAAGAGAACTACAGGATTAAATGATGAGAAGTCACTTTCAGTGGCCGGTGAATCCATAGGGACGAATAAATCACTTTTTAGAGGAAAAAAGGCCAATTAACTAATAACGTGATTTAATTAAAGAATAATAAAAATAAAGTAAAAGTCACTTTGAGGGAAAAGGTGAACAGGAGGGATAAAACAGTGATAGGGGCCTCTATTCTCTCATTATGTTGATTATCATTTTGATGTATCGCTTCTTGCTAGAGAGCCCATGCACTTGGGGGTTTTGAGGGTTTTGACTGAACAAACCCTAGAGATCAGCTCGGTGGTGAAATATCCCACCCAACCTGGTCCAAGCTTGGTCATGGAGGTGAAATATTCCTCCCTTACCATTCTAAATCAGTTACCATTCAGTTACAGGAGAATTTGAGAAAGCATGGTGCATTTCTAGTGGGTTTTTGCAGAGCTAGGGCACACTTTCTTGAGTGAGGAGTTCATGGAGGTTTGTAGACTTCAGATCTGAGAGAGATCTATCTTCAAAGGTATTTGTTATCCCCAGAGCGCCTCTTTGCATCAATATTGGACTGGATTCTTCATCCCAATCATCCCATCTCTCAGGAGGGCGTGTTTCTCTTCAGGAGGGTGCATTGTGCATAGGGAATCCAAGTGTTTTGGAGGGTGCAATCTCACCCAATAGCTAGGTGGATCACTGGAGGGGTTTTGTTGAAATATTGTAACTGCAAAGAGTATTCTACTTATTATTATTATTATTTGACTCATTTATTTATAGATCAAATCCCCTTTTGTGGATTGATCATGTCGAGCAGTGTAATTGACCAAATCCCCTTTTCTGGATTGGTCAAACCCTAAATATATTATGAAAATTGAGAATTCGGCCCCCAGGCTAATTAAAGTGGTATTGACCACTAAGAAGAAAAGTCGGCCTTGCCTAGCGAAGAGACACATTTTCAGCACCTGTCAGTTTCTATAAATAAAGGAATCCAACGCCTCATTTGTTCACTCACTCAACTCACTCATCTAGTGCGCAAGTTTGAAGGAAGTTGCAGTTACCAGTTTCCGGAAGAAGGAGGAGAGAGAGGTGCATTTCTTAGTAGAGGATATTCTCTAGTGTTTGGTTTATTGTCTTGGCATTGTATTGACTATCTATATTAAGGAAGTTTTTGTTGGGTTTTCTTCCCCATAAGGGTTTCCCAAGATAAATGTTGTGTATCTTGTGATTGTGTTTCTCTCAGTGATCCTATCTATGTTATGTTTAGCTTAAACCTTAACATGGTATCAGAGTTAAGCCTATGAGAGCACATTTCACTAGATAAGAAAAAACGTCACTGTTGTCGTAAAAGAAAATTAGGGATTTTTATTGCAGAGGAATTTTTGCCTAAAAACCATCTAGAAAAGTGTGCCCTGCCCTAGTGAATCTTTTGGCACCTTGAGCACACCTTTTCAGTGGACAGAACTCTCGGAAAGTGAAACCCTATTTTTCACTGGTACCAGAAAACGAGAAGTACTAGAAAACCAGAAGTACCAGAAAACCAGGAAACCATAACTAGTACCATAAGTACCAATCAATATTTACGCAAGCTCAGTTTCAAGGGGTAAAATTTGGATTTTCATAAATCTAATTGCACCATCTTACTCACCTTAACTACAACTGCAATTTGGATATTCTCTAGTAAAGTTTGAAAAATTAGGGTTTCCTCATAAAACCCTAAGTTGCAGTTGCAGTTTCATAATCAGTTGCAGTATCAATTGCAGTTGTAGTATCAGTTGAAGTATCAGTTGTAGTACCAGTTGCAGTCACCCTTGAAGTTTTTAAAGGGGTTGGTAATTATTACCGTTGCTACCAAATGGTGCCACTACTTGCAAATGATATCAGAGGTATGTACTCACATATGTTTAATGTGTTAAGCTTTAAAGGGTATTTGCACGAGAAGGGATCTATTGCCATAGATCCAGAAGGATCACAAGATCCAACACATTCAAAGGAATAATGCAACCCAAGTTTGATTATTCGGATATGCATCTATTTGTTATGACATTATTTTATCTAGGTTTCATGTTGAAGCTATGACCATCGTACTAACCTTTGGTCAAAATTAAAGTCAAGGTATTAGATGGATTAAAGTTGAGATCGTAGAATTTATTCTATAACCCAAATTTTTGTCAAGATAGCATATTGTATTAGTACAAAGGATAGGTTGAAGAAATCACTTGTTATCTTGAGTGAAGGACACTTGGAAGAAAAGCAACACACACTCATTCATGAGGACAAGGCTCCAGGTTCCAGGTTCGATTAATTAAGTTGATTCAAATTTGCACATGACAAGTTGATAACTACCCCATTACAAGTAAACACTATAGTTGAGGTAGCAGTCTTTGAAAAGCATTATGCTTGGTAGCATGTGAGCATATTGAGATAAATGGTTAATGTAATCATTTACAAGATACAACTAACATCTCCTCTAGGAGAAACTTCTTGTGTTGATTCTAGGTTACCTTGGATGAATGTTTGATCACAACACTAGAAGAGTGTTGATTTCATTTTGTATTGTATTTCTTACTTTTGACCCTTGTTTCAGACATGTCACAAATGAAAGCTCTAAAGGAGCTACTATGACGATTATTCGTGCTATTGTTTTGTTTACTATTATCGAAAGAATATTATTCTTTCTTGTTGTTTTGTTGACCTTGTTCCAGGTCACAAGTGATAACCTTGAGGAAGCTATAGTGAAGTTTGCAGAAGGAAACATATTAGATGAGACATGAAGAAGACTATGTACATAACCATATACATTCATGTACCAAGACAATGAAGAATAAGCTATATGTTGAGATCCAGAGTACCTCATACGGAGATTGATTGTAAGGAGCAGAAGGCTCCAAAGATGACCAAACATTAGAACAAGAACTCACGATAGAGTTGTTCAGAGGAAAATGAAGCCACCTTGACAGGAAACAAAATTCACTTGAAGTCTGACTCAGTTTTTCATATTTAGACTTGGTATTCAACACCAAATATACCCCATAAGAGATGATGAAGTCCTTTTAGACTCGGAAGAAATCGAGAGTAAGCCTGATCTCAAAAAGGATCAGATGAAGAGACAACTTCCAGGACTGGGAGACAGATGTCGTGAGAAGATTAGATCGTAGCTTCAAAAACTTCTAGGAGATATGAAATCTCATAGGAAGATTCCCTTGTTTCAGTTACAGAGAAGGAAGCAATTCAAAAAGACTAGGATATGGATTCTTCCATGAGACTAGAAGAGAAGTCAGTATTGACTTCCAAGATTGATATATACAAATCAAGCATGTTGCAGATGTACAAAGCATGATGTGTGTCTAGAGGATTCTCCCAGCAAGAGGGAGAAGACTATGACGAGACACTTACTCCAGTAATTGAAGAAATAGTTCCAATATTTATGAAAATAACCAGAACAACCATGATTCATGTATAGTATGAGATGTTGGGGGAGCAATCCCCATATTTAAAATTGAGTGGAAGTTGGTGCATTACATTAGTTGGGTCATGGAGACATGACTACAATGAAAGATAGAGTTACCTCCATGAAAGAAGAAGAGCTACCTTCAGTATCAGTTATTGAGCCACTCTCAGTTTCAGATGAAGTTGTTGTCATGATAGAATAAGAGGAGTTACTCACAGATTTCAGTAGCCACAGTGAGGATGAAGCAATCATTTTCAGCCTCAGAGAAGCTGCAGGTGTAGAGTCCCAGTTCTAGAAGGAACAATTGTAGAAAGAGGAGAGGACATACTCTCAGGCAATGAGACAGATAGTTCTTTGCAAACAGCACATAGAGCTAGCACATGATTGTGCACATTGAGTTGCATCTGAGCAAGTGTACCATATTGGTACAATGTAATGAGAAAATGTTATTTGAAGATTGATAGAAACACTCATGTTTTTCGGGTGAAGGAAACTTTGTACGTGTTGAAGCAAGCTCCCAGAGCTTGGTATGGAAAAATTGACAGTTTCCTTACGAGATTGGGCTTTACCAAGAGCAAAGTTGATTCTAACCTTTATCTCAAGGTTATGAATGATGAACCAGTGATGTTACTACTATATGTAGATGATATATTCTTGACAAGATGAAGGAAATCACATCGCAGATTGCAGAAGAAGCTCGCTACAGAGTTTGATGAAAGACCTAATGTTTTATCTCTTAGGTCTTGAAGTTTGGTAGAGCCCAGAGAATATCTTCCTTAACCAAGGGAAGTATGCAGTTGAAATACTGAAGAGATTTGATATGTTGGAGTGCAAATCCATGAATACACCCATGGAAACAAATTTGAAGCTCTTGGTTAACACTTTGTCAGAATTGGTTAATTCTACGTTGTACAGACAAATCATTGGATCTTACGAACACCAGGCCAGATATATGTTTTGTTGTGAACACCTTGAGTCAATATATGGTAGAACCCAGACATGTTCACCTTGATTATGCAAAACATGTGATGAGATACCTTAAGGGTACATTGGATTTTGGTCTCTGCTAAACTAGAGATCGTGACTTCATATTGTATGGATATACTGATTCAGATTGAGTTGGAAGTGATTCTGATAGAAAGAGCACTTCAAGATGTTGTTTCAGTTTGAGTTCAACCATGACTTCATGGCAGAGTAGGGAGCAATTCAACATTGCTCTCAGCACGACAGAGGCAGAATACATTGTTGCATGTTCCGCCAGTTGTGAAGTTGTATGGCTTCAGATGTTGTTGAATGATCTATTTGATCTAGAGATGGAAGCCATTGTGATTCTATGTGATAACCAAGTTGTATAAAGATAATGGAGAACCATGTGTTCCATGATGAGTCGAAGCACATAGAGATCCGGTATCACTTCACTCGTGATATGATGCAGAGAGGAGCTATAAAACTCCAATGTGTTGGCACATATGAACAGGTTGCAGATGTGTTGACCAAGCCTCTATCTCATGTAAAGTTTGAGCACTTTCGAGATAAGCTTGGTGTAGTCCAAAAGGACCTCCCTCGAAAGGGGGAGTAGTGTTGTGATGCCAGCCTAGTGTTGAATATTTACAGCTTTGTGTTGATGTTGTTATGATGCCAACCTCGTGTTGTGATGCCAGCCTAGTGTTGAAGACTTTCAGCTTCGTTCTGATGTTGTTGTGATGCTAGCCTCATGTTGTGATGCCAGCTCATGTTGTGATGCCAACCTCGTGCTATGATGCCAGCCTAGTGCTGAAGATGTTCAGCTTCGTGTTGATGTTGTTGTGATTCCATCCTAGTGCTGAATATTTCCAGCTTCGAGTTGGTGTTGTTGAGATGTCAGCCTCGTGCTGAAGATTTCCATCTTCGTGTTGATGTTGTTGAGATGTCAGCCTTGTGCTGAAGAATTTTTAGCTTTGTGCTGATGTTGTTGAGATGTCAGCCTCGTGCTAAATATTTCCAGCCTTGTGTTGATGTTGTTGAGATGCCAACTTTGTGCTGAAGATTTCCAACCTAGTGTTGATGTTGATGATACTCCAGCCTTCGTGTTGTGATGTTGTTGTCGTTGATGATGCTCCAACCTTTGTGTTGTGATATTGTTGTTGTTGATGTTGTATCTTCCTTGTGCTATTATTGATGATGATGTATTAGTGTTATTCTCATCCATGTTGATGCAGAGGATGATGCCATTCCATCTCCCTGCAGTGAATGACGATATTGATGATGAGAAAAACTTCTGATGATTTATAGATATGCCAGTCAGTGTTCCAGATGTTGTTGATGTTGTTGCCCTCTCTCTCTCTCTCCTGATGATGTTGTAGAATACCCTTGTTGTTAAGGGGGAGTGTTGAAATATTGTAACTGCAAAGAGTAATCTACTTATTATTATTATTATTTGACTCATTTATTTATAGATCAAATCCCCTTTTGTGGATTGATCATGTCGGGCATTGTAATTGACCAAATCCCCTTTTGCGGATTGGTCAAACCCTAAATATATTATGCAAATTGAGAAGTCGGTCCCCAGGCTAATTAAAGTGGTATTAAACACTAAGAAGACAAGTCGTCCCTACCCAACGAAGAGACACCTTTTCAGCACCTTCCAGTTTGTATAAATAAAGGAAGTTAGTGCCTCATTTGTTCACTCACTCAACTCACTCATCTAGTGCGCAAGTTTGAAGGAAGTTGCAGTTACCAGTTGTCGGAAGGAGGAGAGAGAGGAGCATTGCTTAGTAGAGGATATTCTCTAGTGTTTGGTTTATTGTCTTGGCATTGTATTGGCTACCTATATTAAGGACGTTTTTGTTGGGTTTTCTTCCCCATGAGGGTTTCCCAGGATAAATGTTGTGTATCTTGTGATTTTGTTTCTCTCAGTGATCCTATCTATGTTATGGTTATCTAGTAAATTGAAAAGAAACCTAATAATATCTTAAACCTTAACAGTTTTCCTATCTCTTGATCTATAGCTTGGCATCATTTTCAGAGGGTTTGGAGGGCATATTCAAGGAGTCTGAAATCTTAGCTTGCTACAGCTAGTGAGGGCGCATTTTGCTAGGGAAGATAATCATCTACAGCGAGGGAAAAGATTGGAGCTTGAAGATCTTTTGTATCCATCTTGAGGAGGCTTTCGAAATCCGATATCTTCATCTCTCTATTGTATCTTGGAGGCATTATCAGCCATATACTCTATTCTCGTATATGTATTCCAGATTTGCTCCATTTTGTAAGAGATCAGCTATATATCTAAATAAAATCAGATTTGAGGTATTTGTGGTTATTTCTTGTGTTATTTCTCTTGCATCTTGTTGAGTATATTCCATTGCTATATCTTTATCATTTCCTGGCTGCAAACACACAAAGAACCATCACCATAAACCTAGCAAAACTCAGGAAGACAAAAATCGGCAAAGTGTTTGACAAAATACCACAACCAAAAAACTTAAAACTTAAAATGTTCCAAGCAAATCTGTTTGAGAACATTTCACTTTGGATTGAAGGAGTGGAGAGCTCTAGCTTGAGGCTCCAACATCTTAAATTTCCTTCTATCGGAGCAACTTCTCTCTACATTGCATCAAGAAGACCCCATAGCCCAAGATTGGTTTCCTGACACTCTTCCTTGCCTTTCTCACAATTTCTCTAAATCTCTTTTGGTTACTAATTATGCATGCAAGTGTTTAGATCCAAGTTATATTTCAAATCCTTATTTATCTAATCTAGCATGAAAAAGAAAAGTTAGATCTATATTTCACTTTCATTTCATTATTCTAAACTATATCTATCAAAGAACTTTACTTTTTAGCAAGCTTTTCACTCCTAAATTTTTTAAGGCCAAAAGTAGACATGTTTCAAAGTGCTTCCACTTTCTTATTTGACAATCTTAGTGCCTTTATATTGTTGTTTTAAAACAGAAAACAAAGACCTTTTTATCGCATAGATTGTAGATTGTGTAGAGTCCTTCGCGATCTAAATAAATGGACAACAAACGGGGACCATGACCCACTGTCACCTCAAGAAGAGTCATGGGTGACCCCTGGGGAAAAAGACTACGGGTGGTCAAAGGCCCTAAGGGTCAAGATACAAAACTTGGAGGGAAAGAATGGATGAAGGATAGATGAAGGAAAGGATGGGAGGCAAGAGGAGGGTGAGGAAGAAAGTCTAAATCCCACAAGGACAAGCCAACCAAAACCAACTCAAATACTAGAATCCTATGCCCAAGTACAGGTCCCGCCAAATAATTAATTAAGGCAAGTGTGTAACAAGATTATTATCTTATGCAAAATGAAAGTAAAGCATTTACTTCTTGATATGTTTTATATCAAATGGACATAATATCATTAAGCATTCAATCATTATAAGTACACATGTACTAGCATAAGATGTAAGGAGTATTCAAACACTTGTTCTCATCAATAAAATCAATATACCGGATCTGAAGCAACTTAAGTAAACTGTGGAAATGCAAGATCTAAATCCCCAAATCAGAAAGTTAACACTTTCCACGATTAGCCCAATTTAACTAGCAATGAGAGATAGCACTTGTGAAGTGATTACTAAGCATTTATGTAGCATCAACTAGATCAGATAGGTGATGTAACAGTAGTAGATTACTCTTTATATCAGCAAGGTTATCAATGTTTAACAACACTTATCCAACCACAACACTTGCTAGTTAATTGCTAATGAAAAGCACATTCAACCAATGTTCTCTAAGCACTTATCCAATATGTATCGGATCTGATATATGACAGTGCAGCAGTAAAATTAGTATGGAAAACTAATCTAAAACCACAAATTAACTCCTAGAAATCAGCAAGAGTGCTTACGAACAATTTAGAGAAAACTAAGATACAAAAACTAGCTAAACTAGCCTACTAGATTGGGGTTAGATAAGCTAATCTAAACTGACTTTTTCTGCAGTAAAAGTCACCCTTATGGTTGTAGCATTCATCTAATGACAGCAGAAAATTTAACCATCAAAATTCAAAACTAACATGCTAGATTTATAGATCTTTTAAAGGGCTTCAATTTAGACTATTTATTTGCTTAGTTTGACCTAGAAGAACTTGAGATCTAATTAATCTAGGGTTAGTAACCTAACTAAGACAAAATTGCAGCAGAGATATCAGGGAAGAAAACTCATGAAAAACTATCGAACTAACTCTAAGAAACACTTAGAACACTTAGAACACTTAAGAATAATTATCTATTGACTAGGAACTAAAACTATCTAAATTAGTACACTGGTCTAGGAGTTAAAGTGAGTTGTCCTAAACTAATTTTCTGCATAAAATTGCAGACTTATGGGTGTAGCATTCATTGAGGTACAACAGATTATCAAGCCACTAAAACAAAAATCTAATCCACTAGAATTAATGCCCTACTCAAGCCAGTCAATTTAGACTATGTACTTGTTAGATTTGACTAAGAAATGACCAAGATCTAGCAACCTAGGGTTAGAAAATATTAGGAAAAATTGCAGCAGATAAGGGTTTGAGAGTTGAGGGGGTTTAAGCCCTCAAAATTTTCGCCCAAGTGGGAAATAGGGTCGCCCTAGGGGGGTGAATTCAGCCATGCAATCAGATTTGAATTTTGGTGGGAAATCGCGTATCCCAATGCAACTTCCACAATCTTCAATGTAGACTAGTTCCTTGATCTCTTTGGGCAATGGAGTCAAATGTGCTTGGAGAAGGGCTAGGGAACAAAAAGTAATCTCTCCCTTGTAGGTTGTAGAGTTACCTATCCTGCAAGAGGGTTAGCCAAACAAACACCTAACCCAAAATGTCAAAATCCAATGATATAACCCTGCAACAAGGTTGTTAGTCTCCTAATCCTTGAAACAAAACTTTACCAATAAACTAAATTTCTAAGCTTGTAGGGTTAGCTATCCTTAGAACAAGTTTATTTTAAACAAAATGACAACTAGGGTTTGGAAAAATAAATGGATAAATCACAAATTTGAAACTTTCTCACCATAAAACTTGAAGAAGATGACAAAAAAGAATGTAATATCCACCATTCATCCATAGATCCATCCACAAAGCATTAAAAAGAAACCCATGTTGAAGCCTCCAAGCAAATCGTGCCACTTAAAAAATTCCACAATAACACTAGTATAGAAAAGTATGGAGCAAGAGAGTGATAGCATTAATCCACCAAAAGCATTCCTAAATGAAATCAAGTGAGGGGTATTTATAGATTATCCTCAACTTGATTTTGTCCACATACTAACCCACTTTAGGGTTTTCAACCAAATTAAATTTAAAATAATAAAAATATTCTAGATAACTCACTTACAATTAATTTTTTGACCATTTAAAACCACTGACTTGGTCAAAAAATAAATTCCTAGTGAGAATCTAAATATAACTCACTTACTTAACTCCCTATATTAAATAAAAAGTGGCTAATCCACCATGGTATCCCCTAGCCTAAGGATAACTAAGGAGATCATGTCTCGAGGCCCACAGGTCCTAGACATGGAGTACCGAGGGCCAAAGGACTTGAACATGGCCCCAGAGGGCCCCTCTTCTCTTCAATGCAGACCATTTATCAGCAGCAGCAGTATCCATCCCACCAGCCTGGTCCTAAAGTAGCAGCAAGTCTTGCTCCATGAGGTAATGAGTTCGGGTATCATGGTATGTATCACTCCGGTTTTTTGAAGCGCTTGAAGATGTTGTATTGAATCCTTCTTCATTTCATGACGTTTGCTTGGAAATTATGCTCCTTGCCTCATTCATACCTGGAAGGGTTACACGGTTCCCTAGTAAGTTGATTTCCCTTTAGGATGGGTTGCTACTGGGTGGGTCTGTGAAAAGTCATCATCCATTCCCTCCATACTTACCACTTTCCATCATTATTTCTCTCATCTCCCTTACCCTTGTTTGGGAATTGGGATCAGCTACACTAGGAAGGGTTGTACCTTACCTCGTGGGAAGAAGGGATAAAAGGCCAGAGAGGTAAGAATCCTTTAGCAAGATTTAAAAGCCAATGGTGGAAACCCTTTAAGATGCTTCGCCCAGGAATCCTCAAGAAATCAATAAAATATTATGCTTCGCCCAGGAATCCTCAAGAAAGCAGTGAAAATATTCTCAGTAACAAAAGGGGACCCATAAGATACATAAACACTCAAGGTACTAGTTGATGGATATGAGGTCTCATCATGAGCCAACCTATTATGACCATTGGCATGTAGCAGTATGACACTACCACCTATCTGGTCACCAAACCAAGGTAGTGGCTCTTAGTGGCATAGCCAAGAGAAAGGGGGGCTCATCACGAGCCAACCTTCTCATTTCCGTGAAATGTTTGTGGATAACGTTGTCATCTTTGGTCATCAAGCCAGGATAGTGGCCCTCAACTAATCCCTTGAAGCACAAAAGAAAAAGATCAAAAGAAATAAATCTAAGAGTAAAAGGCAATGAATGGGATAGGAAACAATTGCATTTATGACAAGGTGCAACTCGCCCTCTACAAAGGCACCCACAGGTAAGACTTTACATTTCCATGTTATTACATGTACCCCATGCCCAAACACTTACCCCATGCCACCTCATACACTTACATGACTTGGATTAGATCCCACTTGGGAAACACCACAAACTTAAGAGAGGTTAGCTCGATAAGACTGCCTGAGACCTTCTCCAAACCTAACTTGTCAAATTGCATAACGTATTTGAGCATTTGTCTGGGTTAAAGGGGGGTTTGATGCACATGTTTGGGTAATTTAATTATTGGATGTGATTTACATGTTATGACCCATGTGACTTATGAACCCCTGGAGGGCATACTTGTTGTTGTTGCAGGACCTTGCTCGGTAGACATGTACACATGAGAGAATTATTAGCTCAAACCTTCATGGGGGCTTAAAGCCCACAAATGGATGTTGTAACCCCAACCAGGGGTAAGAAGAAATTGAATATTTGCACCAGGAAGAAAGAAGGATGTTTCCTTTGGAGGTACCCTGGCAAACCTAGACCCAAGGCGATCTTTCTCTTCCACAAGAACATTGGCCCTTGAAGGCCCTGGACGTCGCCATCATGACCCTGGACATCATCCAAAGCTAGGATTTTCATTTTGGAGGCATTTATGAGGGCATGACATCACCCTTGGAGGTGTCTTTAGATGTTAATTAATTTTATTTATGTCAAATTTGAATTTTATTGTAAATTGGCTAGGTCGACCTTATTTTGACCTAAAATTATTTAAAGATCAAAGATTTTGTATAAATAAACATAAAGTACTTTCATTTTACACATAAGAACTTCTCATACAAGAAGAGAGGATTGAAATCTGCACCCTATTTGGGGTGTCTTTGGCTGAAATAAGGAAGGCGCACTTGTCTTGGAAGCTATATTTTGCAACTTGGATCAATTTTTGTGAGGTCATTTGGTAATCTAGTGTTTTCATGCATGATTATTCTTGGTGAAGTAAATTTGTTTTTTAGTCATTACTTTTGAATGGTCATAGTTGTAACGACCCTAATTGGATACATGCTTAAAGATTATAAAGTAAAAATTAATTAAAAGAAATTAATTATGGTTAACTGAGTAATAATTCAAATTACAGATCACATTTAATGACCTGTGAAATAAACTTAATAGATCAATGAAAAATGATATAAAAATGGTGGCGTATGCAGAGAGGGATAGCCATGGATCCCGAGGAGATAAAACATTAACTCATGACGAAGGACGGAGGACGCAGGGTGCTTGGAGGAGTAACTGCTTGAGTCGACCGGGAGGAATAAGGGACGGGAAGAGGGGGATGTGCGCACCATTCGGCGGGGATGGATGCTGCGGACTGTATTTGTTGAGCCAACTGTATTGGCGGTGACCATGGTATTTTTCCGTGAGCAGAGAGCCTCTGGACGGTGATGTTTGGCCGTGAGCAGAGAGCCTCTGGACGGTGGTGTGTTGCTGTGAGCAACGAGTTTCTGTGCACTGCTGTATTTTGTGGACTTTTGGACTTTCTGGGAGCACAGAGTTTTGAGGTTGTGGCTTTTGATCAGGGGAGGCACTGAGTTGCTGGAGGTTTTGGGCACAGAGGGCCAGGATATCTGTAGATATCCTGGAGCTAGGTCGTTTTCCTAGTTGGCAGGGTGGACAGTAGTTTTGGGCAGCTATTTTCCTGTTTGTGGCAGGATTG